>CM068350.1:44623301-44643301 GCA_034769755.1 Odontamblyopus lacepedii
CAGACTCTAAACTAAACTCCACAGACTCTAAACTAAACTCCACAGACTCTAAACTCCACAGACTCTAAACTCCACAGACTCTAAACTCCACAGACTCTAAACTCCACAGACTCTAAACTCCACAGACTCTAAACTCCACAGACTCTAAACTCCACAGACTCTAAACTCCACAGACTCTAAACTAAACTCCACAGACTCTAAACTCCACAGACTCTAAACTCCACAGACTCTAAACTCCACAGACTCTAAACTCCACAGACTCTAAACACAAAATACTCTAAACTCCACAGACTCTAAACTCAACTGACTCTCTAAACTCCACAGACTCTAAACTCCACAGACTCTAAACTCCACAGACTCTAAACTCCACAGACTCTAAACTAAACTCCACAGACTCTAAACTCCACAGACTCTAAACTCCACAGACTCTAAACTACACAGACTCTAAACTAAACTCCACAGACTCTAAACTCCACAGACTCTAAACTCCACAGACTCTAAACTAAACTCCACAGACTCTAAACTCCACAGACTCTAAACTCCACAGACTCTAAACTAAACTCCACAGACTCTAAACTCCACAGACTCTAAACTCCACAGACTCTAAACTCCACAGACTCTAAACTAAACTCCACAGACTCTAAACTCCACAGACTCTAAACTAAACTCCACAGACTCTAAACTCCACAGACTCTCTAAACTCCACAGACTCTAAACTCCACAGACTCTAAACTCCACAGACTCTAAATTAAACTCCACAGACTCTAAACTACAAAGTCTCTAAACTCCTGGACTCTAAGCTCCACAGACTCTAAACTCCACAGACTCTAAACTCCACAGACTCTAAACTCCACAGACTCTAAACTCCACAGACTCTAAACTAAACTCCACAGACTCTAAACTCCACAGACTCTAAACTCCACAGACTCTAAACTCCACAGACTCTCTCCACAGCTCCACAGACTCTAAACTACAGACTCTAAACTCCACAGACTCTAAGCTCCACAGACTCTAAACTCCACAGACTCTAAACTCCACAGACTCTAAACTCCACAGACTCTAAACTCCACAGACTCTAAACTACACACAATCTAAAATCCACAGACGCTAAACTCCACAGACTCTAAACTCCACAGACTCTAAACTCCACAGCTCTAAACTGCTCCACAGACTCTAAACTCCACAGACTCTAAACTCCACAGACTCTAAACTCACAGACTCCACAGACTAAACTCCACAGACTCTAAACTCCACAGACTCTAAACTCCAGACTAAACTCACAGACTCTACAGAATCTAAACTCCACAGACTCTAAACTCCACAGACTCTAAACTTCTCCTCAGACTCTAAACTTCTCCCTCAGACTCTAAACTTCTCCTCAGACTCTAAACTTCTCCTCAGACTCTAAACTTCTCCCTCAGACTCTAAACTTCTCCCTCAGACTCTAAACTTCTCCTCAGACTCTAAACTTCTCCCTCAGACTCTAAACTTCTCCTCAGACTCTAAACTTATCCCACAGACTCTAAACTCCACAGACTCTAAACTCCACAGACTCTAAACTCCACAGACTCTAAACTCCACAGACTCTAAACTCCACAGACTCTAAACTCCACAGACTCTAAACTCCACAGACTCTAAACTCCACTGACGCTAAACTCCACAGACTCTAAACTCCACAGACTCTAAACTCCACAGACTCTAAACTCCACAGACTCTAAACTCACAGACTCTAAACTCCACAGACTCTAAACTCCACAGACTCTAAACTCTAAACTACAGACTCTAAACTCCACAGACTCTAAACTCCACAGACTCTAAACTCCACAGACTCTAAACTCCACAGACTCTAAACTCCACAGACTCTAAACTCCACAGACTCTAAACTAAACTCCACAGACTCTAAACTCCACAGACTCTAAACTAAACTCCACAGACTCTAAACTAAACTCCACAGACTCTAAACTCCACAGACTCTAAACTCCACAGACTCTAAACTCCACAGACTCTAAACTCCACAGACTCTAAACTCCACAGACTCTAAACTCCACAGACTCTACAGACTCTAAACTCCACAGACTCTAAACTCCACAGACTCTAAACTCCACAGACTCTAAACTAAACACACAAGACTCTACACACAACAGACTCTCAACTCAAACTACTCTAAACTCCACAGACTCTAAACTCCACAGACTCTAAACTCCACAGACTCTAAACTAAACTCCACAGACTCTAAACTCCACAGACTCTAAACTCCACAGACTCTAAACTCCACAGACTCTAAACTCCACAGACTCTAAACTCCACAGACTCTAAACTCCACAGACTCTAAACTCCACAGACTCTAAACTCCACAGACTCTAAACTCCACAGACTCTAAACTCCACAGACTCTAAACTCCACAGACTCTAAACTAAACTCCACAGACTCTAAACTCCACAGACTCTAAACTCCACAGACTCTAAACTCCACAGACTCTAAACTAAACTCCACAGACTCTAAACTCCACAGACTCTAAACTCCACAGACTCTAAACTCCACAGACTCTAAACTCCACAGACTCTAAACTAAACTCCACAGACTCTAAACTAAACTCCACAGACTCTAAACTCCACAGACTCTAAACTCCACAGACTCTAAACTCCACAGACTCTAAACTCCACAGACTCTAAACTAAACTCCACAGACTCTAAACTAAACTCCACAGACTCTAAACTCCACAGACTCTAAACTCCACAGACTCTAAACTCCACAGACTCTAAACTAAACTCCACAGACTCTAAACTCCACAGACTCTAAACTCCACAGACTCTAAACTCCACAGACTCTAAACTCCACAGACTCTAAACTCCACAGACTCTAAACTCCACAGACTCTAAACTCCACAGACTCTAAACTCCACAGACTCTAAACTCCACAGACTCTAAACTCCACAGACTCTAAACTCCACAGACTCTAAACTCCACAGACTCTAAACTAAACTCCACAGACTCTAAACTAAACTCCACAGACTCTAAACTCCACAGACTCTAAACTCCACAGACTCTAAACTAAACTCCACAGACTCTAAACTCCACAGACTCTAAACTCCACAGACTCTAAACTCCACAGACTCTAAACTCCACAGACTCTAAACTAAACTCCACAGACTCTAAACTCCACAGACTCTAAACTCCACAGACTCTAAACTAAACTCCACAGACTCTAAACTCCACAGACTCTAAACTCCACAGACTCTAAACTCCACAGACTCTAAACTAAACTCCACAGACTCTAAACTCCACAGACTCTAAACTAAACTCCACAGACTCTAAACTCCACAGACTCTAAACTAAACTCCACAGACTCTAAACTCCACAGACTCTAAACTCCACAGACTCTAAACTCCACAGACTCTAAACTCCACAGACTCTAAATTAAACTCCACAGACTCTAAACTCCACAGACTCTAAACTCCACAGACTCTAAACTAAACTCCACAGACTCTAAACTAAACTCCACAGACTCTAAACTCCACAGACTCTAAACTAAACTCCACAGACTCTAAACTCCACAGACTCTAAACTCCACAGACTCTAAACTCCACAGACTCTAAACTAAACTCCACAGACTCTAAACTCCACAGACTCTAAACTCCACAGACTCTAAACTAAACTCCACAGACTCTAAACTAAACTCCACAGACTCTAAACTCCACAGACTCTAAACTCCACAGACTCTAAACTCCACAGACTCTAAACTCCACAGACTCTAAACTAAACTCCACAGACTCTAAACTCCACAGACTCTAAACTCCACAGACTCTAAACTCCACAGACTCTAAACTCCACAGACTCTAAACTAAACTCCACAGACTCTAAACTCCACAGACTCTAAACTAAACTCCACAGACTCTAAACTCCACAGACTCTAAACTAAACTCCACAGACTCTAAACTCCACAGACTCTAAACTAAACTCCACAGACTCTAAACTCCACAGACTCTAAACTCCACAGACTCTAAACTCCACAGACTCTAAACTCCACAGACTCTAAACTCCACAGACTCTAAACTCCACAGACTCTAAACTCCACAGACTCTAAACTCCACAGACTCTAAACTCCACAGACTCTAAACTCCACAGACTCTAAACTCAACAGACTCTAAACTCCACAGACTCTAAATTAAACTCCACAGACTCTAAACTCCACAGACTCTAAACTCCACAGACTCTAAACTCCACAGACTCTAAACTCCACAGACTCTAAACTAAACTCCACAGACTCTAAACTCCACAGACTCTAAACTCCACAGACTCTAAACTCCACAGACTCTAAACTCCACAGACTCTAAACTAAACTCCACAGACTCTAAACTCCACAGCTCTCCACAGACTCTAAACTCCACAGACTCTAAACTCCACAGACTCTAAACTCCACAGACTCTAAACTCCACAGACTCTAAACTCCACAGACTCTAAACTAAACTCCACAGACTCTAATCTAAACTCCACAGACTCTAAACTCCACAGACTCTAAACTCCACAGACTCTAAACTCCACAGACTCTAAACTCCTGACTCTAAACTCCACAGACACTAAACTAAACTCCACAGACTCTAAACTCCACAGACTCTAAACTAAACTCCACAGACTCTAAACTCCACAGACTCTAAACTCCACAGACTCTAAACTCCACAGACTCTAAACTTCTCCACAGACTCTAAACTCCACAGACTCTACTCCACAGACTCTAAACTCCACAGACTACTCTCCACAGACTCCACAGACTCTAAACTCCACAGACTCTAAACTAAACTCCACAGACTCTAAACTCCACAGACTCTAAACTCCACAGACTCTAAACTAAACTCCACAGACTCTAAACTCCACAGACTCTAAACTCCACAGACTCTAAACTAAACTCCACAGACTCTAAACTCCACAGACTCTAAACTCCACAGACTCTAAACTCCACAGACTCTAAACTCCACAGACTCTAAACTAAACTCCACAGACACTAAACTCCACAGACTCTAAACTCCACAGACTCTAAACTCCACAGACTCTAAACTCCACAGACTCTAAACTCCACAGACTCTAAGACTCTAAACTCCACAGACTCTAAACTCCAGACTCCATAGCTAAACTCCACAGACTCTAAACTCCACAGACTCTAAACTAAACTCCACAGACTCTAAACTCCACAGACTCTAAACTCCACAGACTCTAAACTCCACAGACTCTAAACTAAACTCCACAGACTCTAAACTCCACAGACTCTAAACTCCACAGACTCTAAACTAAACTCCACAGACTCTAAACTCCACAGACTCTAAACTAAACTCCACAGACTCTAAACTCCACAGACTCTAAACTAAATTCCACAGACTCTAAACTCCACAGACTCTAAACTCCACAGACTCTAAACTAAACTCCACAGACTCTAAACTCCACAGACTCTAAACTCCACAGACTCTAAACTCCACAGACTCTAAACTCCACAGACTCTAAACTCCACAGACTCTAAACTAAACTCCACAGACTCTAAACTCCACAGACTCTAAACTCCACAGACTCTAAACTAAACTCCACAGACTCTAAACTCCACAGACTCTAAACTAAACTCCACAGACACTAAACTCCACAGACTCTAAACTCCACAGACTCTAAACTCCACAGACTCTAAACTCCACAGACTCTAAACTCCACAGACTCTAAACTAAACTCCACAGACTCTAAACTCCTCAGACTCTAAACTCCACAGACACTAAACTCCACAGACTCTAAACTAAACTCCACAGACTCTAAACTCCACAGACTCTAAACTCCACAGACACTAAACTCCACAGACTCTAAACTAAACTACACAGACTCTAAACTAAACTCCACAGACTCTGAACTCCACAGACTCTAAACTAAACTCCACAGACTCTAAACTAAACTCCACAGACTCTAAACTAAACTCCACAGACTCTAAACTCCACAGACTCTAAACTAAACTCCACAGACTCTAAACTAAACTCCACAGACTCTAAACTAAACTCCACAGACTCTAAATTCCACAGACTCTAAACTCCACAGACTCTAAACTAAACTCCACAGACTCTAAACTCCACAGACTCTAAACTCCAAAGAGTCTAAACTCCACAGACTCTAAACTCCACAGACTCTAAACTCCACAGACACTAAACTAAACTCCAAAGAGTCTAAGCTCCACAGACTCTAAACTCCACAGACTCTAAACTCCAAAGAGTCTAAACTCCACAGACTCTAAACTCCACAGACTCTAAACTCCTCAGACACTAAACTAAACTCCACAGACTCTAAACTCCACAGACTCTAAACTAAACTCCACAGACTCTAAATTAAACTCCACAGACTCTAAACTCCACAGACACGAAACTAAACTCCACAGACTCTAAACTCCACAGACACTAAACTAAACTCCACAGACTCTAAATTAAACTCCACAGACTCTAAACTCCACAGACACGAAACTAAACTCCACAGACTCTAAACTCCACAGACACTAAACTAAACTCCACAGACTCTAAACTAAATTCCACAGACTCTAAACTCCACAGACTCTAAACTCCACAGACTCTAAACTCCACAGACTCTAAACTAAACTCCACAGACTCTAAACTCCACAGACTCTAAACTCCACAGACTCTAAACTCCACAGACTCTAAACTAAACTCCACAGACTCTAAACTCCACAGACTCTAAACTAAACTCCACAGACTCTAAACTCCACAGACTCTAAACTCCACAGACTCTAAACTCCACAGACTCTAAACTAAATTCCACAGACTCTAAACTCCACAGACTCTAAACTCCACAGACTCTAAACTCCACAGACTCTAAATTAAACTCCACAGACTCTAAACTCCACAGACTCTAAACTCCACAGACTCTAAACTAAACTCCACAGACTCTAAACTCCACAGACTCTAAATTCCACAGACTCTAAACTCCACAGACTCTAAACTCCACAGACTCTAAATTCCACAGACTCTAAACTCCACAGACTCTAAACTCCACAGACTCTAAACTCCACAGACTCTAAACTCCACAGACTCTAAACTAAACTCCACAGACTCTAAACTAAACTCCACAGACTCTAAACTCCACAGACTCTAAACTCCACAGACTCTAAACTAAACTCCACAGACTCTAAATTAAACTCCACAGACTCTAAACTCCACAGAGTCTAAACTCCACAGACTCTAAACTCCACAGACTCTAAACTCCACAGACTCTAAACTCCACAGACTCTAAACTCCACAGACTCTAAACTAAACTCCACAGACTCTAAACTCCACAGACTCTAAACTAAACTCCACAGACTCTAAACTCCACAGACTCTAAACTAAACTCCACAGACTCTAAACTCCACAGACTCTAAATTAAACTCCACAGACTCTAAACTAAACTCCACAGACTCTAAACTAAATTCCACAGATTCTAAACTCCACAGACTTTAAACTCCACAGACTCTAAACTCCACAGACTCTAAATTAAACTCCACAGACTCTAAACTCCACAGACTCTAAACTCCACAGACTTTAAACTCCACAGACTCTAAACTCCACAGACTCTAAACTCCACAGACTCTAAACTAAACTCCACAGACTCTAAACTCCACAGACTCTAAAATAAACTCCACAGACTCTAAACTCCACAGACTCTCAACTCCACAGACTCTAAACTCCACAGACTCTAAACTCCACAGACTCTAAACTAAACTCCACAGACTCTAAATTAAACTCCACAGACTCTAAACTCCACAGACTCTAAACTCCACAGACTCTAAACTCCACAGACTTTAAACTCCACAGACTCTAAATTAAACTCCACAGACTCTAAACTCCACAGACTCTAAACTCCACAGACTCTAAACTAAACTCCACAGACTCTAAACTAAACTCCACAGACTCTAAACTCCACAGACTCTCAACTCCACAGACTCTAAACTCCACAGACTCTAAACTCCACAGACTCTAAACTAAACTCCACAGACTCTAAACTCCACAGACTCTAAACTCCACAGACTCTAAACTAAACTCCACAGACTTTAAACTCCACAGACTCTAAATTAAACTCCACAGACTCTAAACTCCACAGACTCTCAACTCCACAGACTCTAAACTCCACAGACTCTAAACTCCACAGACTCTAAACTAAACTCCACAGACTCTAAACTCCACAGACTCTAAACTCCACAGACTCTAAACTAAACTCCACAGACTCTAAACTCCACAGACTCTAAACTCCACAGACTCTAAACTCCACAGACTTTAAACTCCACAGACTCTAAATTAAACTCCACAGACTCTAAACTCCACAGACTCTAAACTCCACAGACTCTAAACTAAACTCCACAGACTCTAAACTAAACTCCACAGACTCTAAACTCCACAGACTCTAAACTCCACAGACTCTAAACTCCACAGACTCTAAACTCCACAGACTTTAAACTCCACAGACTCTAAATTAAACTCCACAGACTCTAAACTCCACAGACTCTAAACTCCACAGACTCTAAACTAAACTCCACAGACTCTAAACTAAACTCCACAGACTCTAAACTCCACAGACTCTAAACTCCACAGACTCTAAACTCCACAGACTCTAAACTCCACAGACTCTAAACTAAACTCCACAGACTCTAAACTCCACAGACTCTAAACTCCACAGACTCTAAACTAAACTCCACAGACTTTAAACTCCACAGACTCTAAATTAAACTCCACAGACTCTAAACTCCACAGACTCTAAACTCCACAGACTCTAAACTAAACTCCACAGACACTAAACTCCACAGACTCTAAACTCCACAGACTCTAAACTCCACAGACTCTAAACTCCACAGACTCTAAACTCCACAGACTCTAAACTAAACTCCACAGACTCTAAACTCCACAGACTCTAAACTCCACAGACTCTAAACTCCACAGACTCTAAACTAAACTCCACAGACTCTAAATTAAACTCCACAGACTCTAAACTCCACAGACTCTAAACTAAACTCCACAGACTCTAAACTCCACAGACTCTAAACTAAACTCCACAGACTCTAAACTCCACAGACTCTAAACTCCACAGACTCTAAACTCCACAGACTCTAAACTCCACAGACTCTAAACTCCACAGACTCTAAACTCCACAGACTCTAAACTCCACAGACTCTAAACTCCACAGACTCTAAACTAAACTCCACAGACTCTAAACTCCACAGACTCTAAACTCCACAGACTCTAAACTCCACAGACTCTAAACTCCACAGACTCTAAACTAAACTCCACAGACTCTAAACTCCACAGACTCTAAACTCCACAGACTCTAAACTAAACTCCACAGACTCTAAACTCCACAGACTCTAAACTCCACAGACTCTAAACTAAACTCCACAGACTCTAAACTCCACAGACTCTAAACTCCACAGACTCTAAACTCCACAGACTCTAAACTAAACTCCACAGACTCTAAACTCCACAGACTCTAAACTCCACAGACTCTAAACTCCACAGACTCTAAACTCCACAGACTCTAAACTAAACTCCACAGACTCTAAACTCCACAGACTCTAAACTAAACTCCACAGACTCTAAACTAAACTCCACAGACTCTAAACTCCACAGACTCTAAACTAAACTCCACAGACTCTAAACTCCACAGACTCTAAACTCCACAGACTCTAAACTCCACAGACTCTAAACTCCACAGACTCTAAACTAAACTCCACAGACTCTAAACTCCACAGACTCTAAACTCCACAGACTCTAAACTAAACTCCACAGACTCTAAACTCCACAGACTCTAAACTCCACAGACTCTAAACTAAACTCCACCGTATATCACCTCCACAGACAGTAAACTCCACAGACTCTAAACTCCACAGACTCTAAACTAAACTCCACAGACACTAAACTCCACAGACTCTAAACTCCACAGACTCTAAACTCCACAGACTCTAAACTCCACAGACTCTAAACTCCACAGACTCTAAACTCCACAGACTCTAAACTCCACAGACTCTAAACTCCACAGACTCTAAACTCCACAGACTCTAAACTAAACTCCACAGACTCTAAACTCCACAGACTCTAAACTCCACAGACTCTAAACTCCACAGACTCTAAACTAAACTCCACAGACTCTAAACTCCACAGACTCTAAACTCCACAGACTCTAAACTAAACTCCACAGACTCTAAACTCCACAGACTCTAAACTAAACTCCACAGACTCTAAACTCCACAGACTCTAAACTAAATTCCACAGACTCTAAACTCCACAGACTCTAAACTCCACAGACTCTAAACTAAACTCCACAGACTCTAAACTCCACAGACTCTAAACTCCACAGACTCTAAACTAAACTCCACAGACTCTAAACTCCACAGACTCTAAACTCCACAGACACTAAACTCCACAGACTCTAAACTCCACAGACTCTAAACTCCACAGACACTAAACTCCACAGACTCTAAACTCCACAGACTCTAAACTCCACAGACTCTAAACTCCACAGACTCTAAACTAAACTCCACAGACTCTAAACTAAACTCCACAGACTCTAAACTCCACAGACTCTAAAATCCACAGACTCTAAACTCCACAGACTCTAAACTCCACAGACTCTAAACTCCACAGACTCTAAACTCCACAGACTCTAAACTAAACTCCACAGACTCTAAACTCCACAGACTCTAAACTCCACAGACTCTAAACTCCACAGACTCTAAACTCCACAGACTCTAAACTCCACAGACTCTAAACTAAACTCCACAGACTCTAAACTAAACTCCACAGACTCTAAACTAAACTCCACAGACTCTAAACTCCACAGACTCTAAACTAAACTCCACAGACTCTAAACTCCACAGACTCTAAACTCCACAGACTCTAAACTCCACAGACTCTAAACTCCACAGACTCTAAACTAAACTCCACAGACTCTAAACTCCACAGACTTTAAACTCCACAGACTCTAAACTAAACTCCACAGACTCTAAACTCCACAGACTTTAAACTCCACAGACTCTAAACTAAACTCCACAGACTCTAAACTCCACAGACTCTAAACTCCACAGACTCTAAACTAAACTCCACAGACACTAAACTCCACAGACTCTAAACTCCACAGACTCTAAACTCCACAGACTCTAAACTCCACAGACTCTAAACTCCACAGACTCTAAACTCCACAGACACTAAACTCCACAGAGTCTAAACTCCACAGACTCTAAACTCCACAGACTCTAAACTAAACTCCACAGACTCTAAACTCCACAGACTCTAAACTCCACAGACTCTAAACTCCACAGACTCTAAACTAAACTCCACAGACTCTAAACTCCACAGACTCTAAACTCCACAGACTCTAAACTAAACTCCACAGAGTCTACACTCCACAGACTCTAAACTAAACTCCACAGACTCTAAACTCCACAGACTCTAAACTAAATTCCACAGACTCTAAACTCCACAGACTCTAAACTCCACAGACTCTAAACTAAACTCCACAGACTCTAAACTCCACAGACTCTAAACTCCACAGACTCTAAACTAAACTCCACAGACTCTAAACTCCACAGACTCTAAACTCCACAGACACTAAACTCCACAGACTCTAAACTCCACAGACTCTAAACTCCACAGACACTAAACTCCACAGACTCTAAACTCCACAGATTCTAAACTCCACAGACTCTAAACTCCACAGACTCTAAACTAAACTCCACAGATTCTAAACTAAACTCCACAGACTCTAAACTCCACAGACTCTAAAATCCACAGACTCTAAACTCCACAGACTCTAAACTCCACAGACTCTAAACTCCACAGACTCTAAACTCCACAGACACTAAACTCCACAGACTCTAAACTCCACAGACTCTAAACTCCACAGACTCTAAACTCCACAGACTCTAAACTCCACAGACTCTAAACTAAATTCCACAGATTCTAAACTAAACTCCACAGACTCTAAACTCCACAGACTCTAAACTCCACAGACTCTAAACTCCACAGACTCTAAACTCCACAGACTCTAAACTAAACTCCACAGACTCTAAACTCCACAGACTCTAAACTCCACAGACTCTAAACTAAACTCCACAGACTCTAAACTCCACAGACTCTAAACTAAACTCCACAGACACTAAACTCCACAGACTCTAAACTCCACAGACTCTAAACTCCACAGACTCTAAACTCCACAGACTCTAAACTCCACAGACTCTAAACTAAACTCCACAGACTCTAAACTCCTCAGACTCTAAACTCCACAGACACTAAACTCCACAGACTCTAAACTCCACAGACTCTAAACTCCACAGACTCTAAACTCCACAGACACTAAACTCCACAGACTCTAAACTAAACTACACAGACTCTAAACTAAACTCCACAGACTCTGAACTCCACAGACTCTAAACTAAACTCCACAGACTCTAAACTAAACTCCACAGACTCTAAACTAAACTCCACAGACTCTAAACTCCACAGACTCTAAACTAAACTCCACAGACTCTAAACTAAACTCCACAGACTCTAAACTAAACTCCACAGACTCTAAATTCCACAGACTCTAAACTCCACAGACTCTAAACTAAACTCCACAGACTCTAAACTCCACAGACTCTAAACTCCAAAGAGTCTAAACTCCACAGACTCTAAACTCCACAGACTCTAAACTCCACAGACACTAAACTAAACTCCAAAGAGTCTAAGCTCCACAGACTCTAAACTCCACAGACTCTAAACTCCAAAGAGTCTAAACTCCACAGACTCTAAACTCCACAGACTCTAAACTCCTCAGACACTAAACTAAACTCCACAGACTCTAAACTCCACAGACTCTAAACTAAACTCCACAGACTCTAAATTAAACTCCACAGACTCTAAACTCCACAGACACGAAACTAAACTCCACAGACTCTAAACTCCACAGACACTAAACTAAACTCCACAGACTCTAAATTAAACTCCACAGACTCTAAACTCCACAGACACGAAACTAAACTCCACAGACTCTAAACTCCACAGACACTAAACTAAACTCCACAGACTCTAAACTAAATTCCACAGACTCTAAACTCCACAGACTCTAAACTCCACAGACTCTAAACTCCACAGACTCTAAACTAAACTCCACAGACTCTAAACTCCACAGACTCTAAACTCCACAGACTCTAAACTCCACAGACTCTAAACTAAACTCCACAGACTCTAAACTCCACAGACTCTAAACTAAACTCCACAGACTCTAAACTCCACAGACTCTAAACTTCACAGACTCTCAACTCCACAGACTCTAAACTAAATTCCACAGACTCTAAACTCCACAGACTCTAAACTCCACAGACTCTAAACTCCACAGACTCTAAATTAAACTCCACAGACTCTAAACTCCACAGACTCTAAACTCCACAGACTCTAAACTAAACTCCACAGACTCTAAACTCCACAGACTCTAAATTCCACAGACTCTAAACTCCACAGACTCTAAACTCCACAGACTCTAAATTCCACAGACTCTAAACTCCACAGACTCTAAACTCCACAGACTCTAAACTCCACAGACTCTAAACTCCACAGACTCTAAACTAAACTCCACAGACTCTAAACTAAACTCCACAGACTCTAAACTCCACAGACTCTAAACTCCACAGACTCTAAACTAAACTCCACAGACTCTAAATTAAACTCCACAGACTCTAAACTCCACAGAGTCTAAACTCCACAGACTCTAAACTCCACAGACTCTAAACTCCACAGACTCTAAACTCCACAGACTCTAAACTCCACAGACTCTAAACTAAACTCCACAGACTCTAAACTCCACAGACTCTAAACTAAACTCCACAGACTCTAAACTCCACAGACTCTAAACTAAACTCCACAGACTCTAAACTCCACAGACTCTAAATTAAACTCCACAGACTCTAAACTAAACTCCACAGACTCTAAACTAAATTCCACAGATTCTAAACTCCACAGACTTTAAACTCCACAGACTCTAAATTAAACTCCACAGACTCTAAACTCCACAGACTCTAAACTCCACAGACTTTAAACTCCACAGACTCTAAACTCCACAGACTCTAAACTCCACAGACTCTAAACTAAACTCCACAGACTCTAAACTCCACAGACTCTAAACTAAACTCCACAGACTCTAAACTCCACAGACTCTCAACTCCACAGACTCTAAACTCCACAGACTCTAAACTCCACAGACTCTAAACTAAACTCCACAGACTCTAAATTAAACTCCACAGACTCTAAACTCCACAGACTCTAAACTCCACAGACTCTAAACTCCACAGACTTTAAACTCCACAGACTCTAAATTAAACTCCACAGACTCTAAACTCCACAGACTCTAAACTCCACAGACTCTAAACTAAACTCCACAGACTCTAAACTAAACTCCACAGACTCTAAACTCCACAGACTCTCAACTCCACAGACTCTAAACTCCACAGACTCTAAACTCCACAGACTCTAAACTAAACTCCACAGACTCTAAACTCCACAGACTCTAAACTCCACAGACTCTAAACTAAACTCCACAGACTTTAAACTCCACAGACTCTAAATTAAACTCCACAGACTCTAAACTCCACAGACTCTCAACTCCACAGACTCTAAACTCCACAGACTCTAAACTCCACAGACTCTAAACTAAACTCCACAGACTCTAAACTCCACAGACTCTAAACTCCACAGACTCTAAACTAAACTCCACAGACTCTAAACTCCACAGACTCTAAACTCCACAGACTCTAAACTAAACTCCACAGACTTTAAACTCCACAGACTCTAAACTAAACTCCACAGACTCTAAACTCCACAGACTCTAAACTCCACAGACTCTAAATTAAACTCCACAGACTCTAAACTCCACAGACTCTAAACTCCACAGACTCTAAACTCCACAGACTTTAAACTCCACAGACTCTAAATTAAACTCCACAGACTCTAAACTCCACAGACTCTAAACTCCACAGACTCTAAACTAAACTCCACAGACTCTAAACTAAACTCCACAGACTCTAAACTCCACAGACTCTAAACTCCACAGACTCTAAACTCCACAGACTCTAAACTCCACAGACTTTAAACTCCACAGACTCTAAATTAAACTCCACAGACTCTAAACTCCACAGACTCTAAACTCCACAGACTCTAAACTAAACTCCACAGACTCTAAACTAAACTCCACAGACTCTAAACTCCACAGACTCTCAACTCCACAGACTCTAAACTCCACAGACTCTAAACTCCACAGACTCTAAACTAAACTCCACAGACTCTAAACTCCACAGACTCTAAACTCCACAGACTCTAAACTAAACTCCACAGACTTTAAACTCCACAGACTCTAAATTAAACTCCACAGACTCTAAACTCCACAGACTCTCAACTCCACAGACTCTAAACTCCACAGACTCTAAACTAAACTCCACAGACTCTAAACTCCACAGACTCTAAACTCCACAGACTCTAAACTAAACTCCACAGACTTTAAACTCCACAGACTCTAAATTAAACTCCACAGACTCTAAACTCCACAGACTCTAAACTCCACAGACTCTAAACTAAACTCCACAGACACTAAACTCCACAGACTCTAAACTCCACAGACTCTAAACTCCACAGACTCTAAACTCCACAGACTCTAAACTCCACAGACTCTAAACTAAACTCCACAGACTCTAAACTCCACAGACTCTAAACTCCACAGACTCTAAACTAAACTCCACAGACTCTAAATTAAACTCCACAGACTCTAAACTCCACAGACTCTAAACTAAACTCCACAGACTCTAAACTCCACAGACTCTAAACTAAACTCCACAGACTCTAAACTCCACAGACTCTAAACTCCACAGACTCTAAACTCCACAGACTCTAAACTCCACAGACTCTAAACTCCACAGACTCTAAACTAAACTCCACAGACTCTAAACTCCACAGACTTTAAACTCCACAGACTCTAAACTAAACTCCACAGACTCTAAACTCCACAGACTCTAAACTCCACAGACTCTAAACTCCACAGACTCTAAACTCCACAGACTCTAAACTAAACTCCACAGACTCTAAACTCCACAGACTCTAAACTAAACTCCACAGACTCTAAACTCCACAGACTCTAAACTCCACAGACTCTAAACTCCACAGACTCTAAACTCCACAGACTCTAAACTCCACAGACTCTAAACTAAACTCCACAGACTCTAAACTAAACTCCACAGACTCTAAACTAAACTCCACAGACTCTAAACTCCACAGACTCTAAACTAAACTCCACAGACTCTAAACTCCACAGACTCTAAACTCCACAGACTCTAAACTCCACAGACTCTAAACTAAACTCCACAAAACTCCAGAGAAAATAAAATAACATTATGTTTTAACTGAAATTATCTGAATATTTTACACTTTATCATTATTATTATTATTATTATTATTATTATTATTATTATTATTATTATTATTAAATACATAATCATGTTTAAGAGTTTGGATCTGAGTGTAAAGATCCAAACCCCAGAGAACCTGTGTCCTGTGTCTCCGTGTGTCTGCGTGACTCAGATGATTTTTATTTTCTATGATTGAAATGTGTTTGAATCGTTGACCTCAGGTGTGTGTGGAGCCGTTGTTGAATCATGTGACGCGGGTGGAGTCGTTGTTGAATCATGTGACGCGGGAACAGGTTCGTCCTGATTGTGATTGAAGGGCGTGAAGACGATCGAAGGGCGTGAAGACGATCGAAGGGCGTGAAGACGATCGAAGGGCGTGAAGACGATCGAAGGGCGTCAACCGTTCTCCGCTCATCAACCAAACAAAACAAAACCTGCTCCAAAAACACCTCACCCAGCCTTTAAAAGGAGCCTCAACATGCTCTGAGCTCACACCGCGGATACAGACGCTAACGCAGCACTAACGCAGACGCTAACGCAGCACTAACGCAGACGCTAACGCAGACGCTAACGTAGACACTAACACAAAGACTATCAAGAAAACATGAAGACCACTCTGTTCCTCGCTCTGGCCTTAACCATCGCCCTGTTCAGCACCTCAGGTCTGTTATGGTCCCGGTTCAGTCCTGTTATGGTCCCGGTTTAGTCCTGTTATGGTCCAGGTTCAGTCCTGTTATGGTCCCGGTTTAGTCCTGTTATGGTCCAGGTTCAGTCCTGTTATGGTCCTGGTTCAGTCCTGTTATGGTCCTGGTTCAGTCCTGTTATGGTCCTGGTTCAGTCCTGTTATGGTCCTGGTTTAGTCCTGTTATGGTCCTGGTTCAGTCCTGTTATGGTCCAGGTTCAGTCCTGTTATGGTCCCGGTTTAGTCCTGTTATGGTCCAGGTTCAGTCCTGTTATGGTCCTGGTTCAGTCCTGTTATGGTCCTGGTTCAGTCCTGTTATGGTCCTGGTTCAGTCCTGTTATGGTCCTGGTTCAGTCCTGTTATGGTCCTGGTTTAGTCCTGTTATGGTCCTGGTTTAGTCCTGTTATGGTCCTGGTTTAGTCCTGTTATGGTCCTGGTTTAGTCCTGTTATGGTCCTGGTTCAGTCCTGTTATGGTCCTGGTTCAGTCCTGTTATGGTCCTGGTTCAGTCCTGTCTAACCTGGTCCTGGTCCTGGTCCTGGTCCTGGCCCTGGTCCTGGCCCTGGTCCTGGTCCTGGTCCTGGTCCTGGTCCTGGTCCTGGCCCTGGTCCTGGTCTTGTTTCAGGTCTTGGTTTGACGTGTGAAACGTGTTCTGATCCAAACGACTTAAGCTGCAACAACACGGTTCAGTTCAGCTGCAACAGCGACGAGACTCACTGTGTGTCGGCCATCGTCCTGAGTGAGTACGAACTATATATGCAAATATACGTGTATATATGTGTATATACGTGTATGTACGTGTATATATACATACTCACACTCTGACCTCTGACCTCAGCCTCCTTCGCCGGCCGCACGTCGACTCAAAAGGTCAAATCTTGCTCCGTGTCGAGTTTTTGTCCGGTCGCTGTTCAGAACTTTTCTCTGGACGTCGGATCCAGCAGCGTTTTGGCTCAAGCCGTTTGCTGCGCCACCGACAACTGCAACTCTGCCGACGCCACCGGTGAGTCCTGCTGACCCCTGACCCCTGTGTCTGACCTCTGACCCCTGTGTCTGCCCTCTGCCCTCTGCCCTCTGGCCTCTGGCCTCTGCCCTCTGACCTCTGACCTCTGCCCTCTGGCCTCTGCCCTCTGCCCTCTGGCCTCTGGCCTCTGCCCTCTGACCTCTGCCCTCTGCCCTCTGGCCTCTGCCCTCTGGCCTCTGACCTCTGGCCTCTGCCCTCTGACCTCTGACCTCTGCCCTCTGGCCTCTGCCCTCTGACCTCTGCCCTCTGACCTCTGCCCTCTGCCCTCTGGCCTCTGCCCTCTGCCCTCTGCCCTCTGACCTCTGGCCTCTGACCTCTGACCTCTGCCCTCTGCCCTCTGCCCTCTGACCTCTGCCCTCTGACCTCTGCCCTCTGACCTCTGACCTCTGCCCTCTGACCTCTGACCTCTGCCCTCTGACCTCTGCCCTCTGACCTCTGCCCTCTGACCTCTGCCCTCTGACCTCTGCCCTCTGACCTCTGCCCTCTGCCCTCTGCCCTCTGACCTCTGACCTCTGACCTCTGACCTCTGACCTCTGCCCTCTGACCTCTGCCCTCTGCCCTCTGACCTCTGACCTCTGCCCTCTGACCCTGCATCAGTTCCCTCCACCCCAGCCATTGGTTTGCTCCGGTGCTTCGGCTGTGACCCTGTGACCCGAGTTTGCACCTCTGGGATCAGCTGCAGCACCCTGGAGACCCACTGCTTCAGCGCCTCAGGTCAGTGAGCTGGACACCCGCGGGGCCCCAGCTGGACGCCTGCAGGAACAGAGCTTCACAGGTTTCTCTGTCATTTCCAGTGCTGCCAAACGGCGCTTCCACAGCGATCCCGGTTCACGGTTGTGCTTCGGAGTCTCTTTGCATCAACTCCGCGGCCTCTCTGAGCGACCCGTCACTGCTCAGCGGCTTAGGCACCGTCCAGGGCGCCCCCACCTGCTGCACCACCAGCAACTGCAACCCCCCGCCCACCACGGGTACATCTCTCCCTCATTCACAGGCACAGTCACAACAGTAAAGAGATTTCAACTTTCTGACAAAACTTTAAATATTTTCTAGCAACAACCACCACCCCGACCACCACCACCCCGATCACCACCACCCCGACCACCACCAGTGCGTCAAACTAATACATTTGGACACCTGAAAGGTTTCAAACCTTCTTTTGTTTTGATTAATTTCTAACTCTTTTAAAAACACTCTTTCAGCTACAACCACCAGAACCACCACCACCACCGGGGCAACTACTGCAGGTACAGACAGAGCTGAGTCTTATGACTCTTTTCACACGTTTTTCACACGTTTTTCACAACTTTTTCACACATTTTCTGTATGTTGCAGGCGCCTCCTCCATCGCGTCTCTTCTTCTTCTGCAGATCCTCGCTCTGGTTCTCGCATTTCTCTCCTAAAGAATCACATTTGAAGCTCAGATTTGTGTTTGAATTTTGTTTGATTATTATTGTTCTCATTATTACGCTGCGTCTCCCTGTGAGGCCCGAGGCTGAGGTGGACCAGGTTCTAATCTATTTATTTATAATATTACATCATTTGTTTCATGAACGTATTAATATCTGAGTCTGAGTTAGAAAACTGAACAGCTGTAAGATCTGTTATGTGATTTAAACCTCTGGTCTTAGTGAGATGATCTTTATTTATGTATTTATAATTTGATTTTTAATCGGGGCAAACCTCTGTCCTGTTTTCATCGTGCTCCGATTTGTGGGGGAAAAGTCCAGGGCGTTTTTGGTCCACCCCCGATTGTAATTAAATTATATATAAATAAATATAATATATAAATATAAATTAAATAATAATATCTGTGTGCTAATAATACATTTAATAAAAATATTACAAATCCAAACCTCAAATTGACTTCTAAATC
>CM068350.1:44648301-44693301 GCA_034769755.1 Odontamblyopus lacepedii
TTGACTGGAATAGGGTCGAGCAAACAAGTTGATGGTTTGGACGACATGATGACTGAGGTAATCTCCACCTCATCGACAGGAGTAAATTTGTCTAATGCTGTTAGAGGATTTATGTGGGATATTGGTGTTACAGACTGGATTTGCTGAATTTGCTCGGGGCTGATTTTTGGAGTGGCTTCGTTGATCTTGTCTCTAATGGTGTAATTTTGTAATCGAAGAATTCAAGAAAGTCACAACTGAACTTTGAGGGGAGAAGAGACTCAGGGGCAGTGTGCGAGTTTGTCAGCCTGGCTACAGTGCTGAACAGAAATCTGGGGTTGCTTTTGTTTACTTCTATTAGGTTTGAATAGTATCTGGTTTGTGCTTTTGGCAGAAGCGGCCTTATAAGAGAGCAGGCAGAGCTTCCATGCCTTCAGAGACTGCTCGGAGCGCGAGCGGCGCCAGAGCTTCTCTGTGCGTCTTACGTGTTGTTTGAGTGATCGCAGTTCTGGAGTAAACCAAGGAGCCGGAGGTCTTGGTTTAATGCTTTTCTGTTTTAGCGGAGCTGCAGCATCGAGAGCAGATTTTAAGGTGAGCATTGTCCTATCAACAAACTGATCCATGATAATTGGATTAAAGTTGTTCTCATTGTCACATGGCATATCATTTAATACTGGCTCCATTATTTCTTTGAACTCGGCTACCGATTTTTCTGATATTGTTCTTTTCATTATAGTTTTCTCCTGCAGAGCTGGATAGTCTTTTAGTACGAATTGAAAGGTTATTAAAAATGGTCAGAGAGTATAGGGTTTTGAGGAATTACAAGTAAATCACTAATCTCAATACCATAAGTTAGGACGAGATCAAGAGTGTGATTGTGACAGTGAGTCGGCTTGTTCACACTCTGGGTAAAACCGACCCCATCCAGGAGAGCACCAAAAGCACTGCTGAGGCTCACTGCTGTTATCAACATGAATGTTGAAATCTCCAACTATAACAATCCTTTCCCATTCCAAAACTAAACTTGAAATAAAGTCAGAAAACTCTGTCAGAAACTCGGCATAAGGACCAGGAGGTCGGTAGATTGTTCTGAATATAACAGCTTTTTGGTTTTTCCAGTTGGTGCACGTAATAGATAGTGCGAGGCTTTCAAAGGAGCGGAATGTATAATTAGATTTGAGGCTGAGAATTAGGCTGGAGTGAGAAATGACGGCCACACCGCCACCTCCACCTGTGCTCCTGGCACTTTGAAAGTTCACGTGACTTGGAGGTGTAGATTCGTTTAGTCTAACATAATCATTTTCCTGAAGCCATGTTTCAGTTAAAGCGAGAAGATCAATATTAAAGTCGCCAATTAATTCATTTATTAAAAGAGATTTAGAGGAGAGGGACCTGATGTTTAGCAGTCCACATTTTACACACTTATCATTCTGTTTATTTGCGACACATGTATTTATTTTTATTATGTTCTGAAACCTGACGCCTTTCCTATCAGAGTTCAGTTGAGTTTTATTTGTGCTTTTTACACTCTTATTTTGTTTATTTGCATTAACTTCTTAGGTTCCTTTCTAAGACAATGTAGCCAAGTGTATTTGTACCTTGTTGACATGTTTCGGCTGCTGCCGTCTTCAGAACTGTCACCGGTGTTGGTGGTGACGTGTCGTATATCAGCTGTTGTTACTTCCTGTAGGCGTGGTCAGCCTGATGGGACCTGCAGGTCGCGCAGATTGACCACGCCTCCTGTCGCCCGGTGGTCTCTGGAGGAGGGTGTCCCAGGTGTGTGAAAGGAGGAACGCGCCGTCATCACGGTTGATGCTGTCAGTGCCTCGTTTCCTGATCTCTCCGTCCTCCCTGATCCAGCGTTTGAACTTGTTCTCTGATCCAATGACCCGAGCCCCGTCCCGATCCAGAATGTGGTTATTTCTTTTACAGTGTCTGATATGGCAGATTTCAGGTTTTCCTGTTCTGCTTTGTCTCTTTGTGTTCTGGTGAGTCTCCCTGCTGTTTCTTTTTCACATTCTTTTTGGTGTTCCTTTTTTCGGATGTGAAATGGCCCGGCCTGTTTCCCCTATGTAAGATTTATTGCCCGATTTGCACTGGATTTCGTACATGGCATTGCATTTTTGTTCTGGTGGTATTTTATCTTTGGGGTGTAGTAACTGTTGGTGGAGTTTTGTGTGTGGTTTGACTGCTGTGCTTATGTTGTGTTTTTTCATGGCTCTCTGGATGGGTTCTGTGATTCCTCTGACGTACGGTAGTGTGACTGTATTTTGGTGTTCCTGCTGCCCTCTGTTGGTTTGCTGTGTTTTCTTCCGGAGTTCGTTGGTTTTATTGAGAACTTGTTGTCTGCCTTTGTTGATGGCCCAGTTGGGATATTGACATGGTTTGAGTGCTTGTGTGATGTGTCTCTCCTCCTCTTCCCTGTCCGTGTGATCTGTAGTGAGTGCGGCTCTTTCGAATAGGGTTCTTACTACTGATAGTTTGTGTGCAGTGGGATGTTCGGATGTCCAGAGTAGATATTGGTCGGTGTGTGTGGGTTTCCTGTATACTGTTATTTTTGATGCTGCCGTCTGCGATGTGTTGGATTTTTATGTCCAAAAATGCTGTTGCTCCATCTTCTTCCTCCTCATGTGTGAACTGAACGTTACCTGTGGTGTCCTGTGTGTTGAGATGGTCCGTGAGTTCTTGTGTGTGTCCTTGTTGTATGTTTTCCAGGATGTCATCTACGTATCGTTTCCAGAAGGTTAAGCGGCATTGTGGTGGTGCTGTGTTGAGTGCTTTTTGTTCCAGGTCCTCCATGAAAAAACTGCTCATTATTGCGGATAGTGGATCTCCCATCGTGAACCCCTCTTTCTGTCTGTAAATGATGTTATTGTATTGGAAATATGTAGATTTGGCCACGAATTGTAATAACTGTGTGATGTCGTCCACTGTTAGGTTTGTGCGTTTCTTGAGTGTTTTGTCTTTTCTGAGTTTATCCTGTACTATGTGTAACGTGACATCTACGGGTGTTTTTGTGAATAGTGAGATGACGTCGTGTGATATGAGTATTTCGTCCGGTGCTACTGTGATGTCTTTGAGTTCCTGTGCCAATTGTTTTGCGTTTTTGCAGTGGAAATCTGTTTGACCGATGAGTGGTTTTATTATTTCGACGAGTGCTTTTGACAGATTGTAAGTGACGGAACCTATGCTGTCTACTATTGGGCGGAGTGGTGTGTCTGGGCGACCTGCAGGTCCCATCAGGCTGACCACGCCTACAGGAAGTAACAACAGCTGATATATGACACGTCACCACCAACACCGGTGAGAGTTCTGAAGATGGCAGCAGCAGCAGCCGAAACATGTCAACAAGGTACAAATACACTTGGCTACATTGTCTTAGAAAGGAACCGAAGAAGTTAATGCATTAAGAAGACAAAATGAATATTTTTGGCGTTTGTTTATTTGCGACGCATGTATTTTTTTTTATTAAGTTAGGAGATCTGATGCCTTTCCTATCAGAGTTTAGGTATGTTTTATTTGTGCTTTTTGTGCGTGGGACATACACAACCTCAGCCGGTCTGGGAGAATTGTTCATGCAGGGTGGCTCAGAGGAGGCCCCTGTACGTGGGGCACACACAGTCTCAGCCTGTTTGGAGCTGTTCTCGCTAACAGAGCAGTGCCTCACTAGTCTACTCTGCTCCCTAGCGTCACTGACACTCCCTGAGCTATTCTGTGTGCTCGTCTTACCTGATGGTCATCTAAGACTAGTGATCATATTCTGAGCTAAGAGGGAGGAGCCAGCCGCTGTGGGATGAATGCCGTCACTACGTATAAGCCTGGACTTCCCCTCAAATGCCCTCCAGTGTCTATGAAGACAACACCATTCTGCGGGCACCAATTGGACAACCACTGGTTGACAGCTGAAAAGCGGCTGAACATTTCACAATTGGTATAATTTGGAAGGAGCCAGAGAAGTACACGGACTCCGACATCGACTTAACCAAATCACAAACTGCCGCTATCTGCAACTTCACCACCTCTGACTGACCGCGCCGAGTATCGTTACCCCCCATCCCCTCCCGTGTATAACGATCCAGCGGTACCTGTTCTTACTTCTCTTTAAAAGCCTCAGATTCCCCTCGATGTCGCCCAGTCTGGCTCCAGGGTAACACCGTGTGGAAGCTGCAGGCAGTTCCACGTCCCTGACTATAGAGCTCCCTATCACTAGAGTGTCCCGCGTCCAGCTCAGGGGGGCGAACCTGTTCTGGACGGGAAGCTCCCTACTGGTCTCCTGCAGTCCTACACTCAGCCCTGTGTCCCTGGTCTCCTGCAGTCCTACTCTCAGCCCTGTGTCCCTGGTCTCCTGCAGTCCTACACTCAGCCCTGTGTCCCTGGTCTCCTGCAGTCCTACTCTCAGCCCTGTGTCCCTGGTCTCCTGCAGTCCTACACTCAGCCCTATGTCCCTGGTCTCCTGCAGTCCTACTCTCAGCCCTGTGTCCCTGGTCTCCTGCAGTCCTACTCTCAGCCCTGTGTCCCTGGTCTCCTGCAGTCCTACACTCAGCCCTATGTCCCTGGTCTCCTGCAGTCCTACACTCAGCCCTGTGTCCCTGGTCTCCTGCAGTCCTACTCTCAGCCCTGTGTCCCTGGTCTCCTGCAGTCCTACTCTCAGCCCTGTGTCCCTGGTCTCCTGCAGTCCTACACTCAGCCCTGTGTCCCTGGTCTCCTGCAGTCCTACTCTCAGCCCTGTGTCCCTGGTCTCCTGCAGTCCTACTCTCAGCCCTGTGTCCCTGGTCTCCTGCAGTCCTACACTCAGCCCTGTGTCCCTGGTCTCCTGCAGTCCTACTCTCAGCCCTGTGTCCCTGGTCTCCTGCAGTCCTACTCTCAGCCCTGTGTCCCTGGTCTCCTGCAGTCCTACTCTCAGCCCTGTGTCCCTGGTCTCCTGCAGTCCTACACTCAGCCCTGTGTCCCTGGTCTCCTGCAGTCCTACTCTCAGCCCTGTGTCCCTGATCTCCTGCAGTCCTACACTCAGCCCTGTGTCCCTGGTCTCCTGCAGTCCTACACTCAGCCCTGTGTCCCTGGTCTCCTGCAGTCCTACTCTCAGCCCTGTGTCCCTGGTCTCCTGCAGTCCTACTCTCAGCCCTATGTCCCTGGTCTCCTGCAGTCCTACTCTCAGCCCTGTGTCCCTGGTCTCCTGCAGTCCTACTCTCAGCCCTGTGTCACTGATCTGCAGTCCTGCTCTCAGCCCTATGTCCCTGGTCTCCTGCAGTCCTACACTCAGCCCTATGTCCCTGGTCTCCTGCAGTCCTACACTCAGCCCTGTGTCCCTGGTCTCCTGTAGTCCTACACTCAGCCCTGTCCCTGGTCTTCTGCAGTCCTACACTCAGCCCTGTGTCCCTGGTCTCCTGCAGTCCTACACTCAGCCCTGTGTCCCTGGTCTCCTGCAGTCCTACACTCAGCCCTGTGTCCCTGGTCTCCTGCAGTCCTACACTCAGCCCTGTGTCCCTGGTCTCCTGCAGTCCTACACTCAGCCCTGTGTCCCTGGTCTGCAGTCCTACACTCAGCCCTGTGTCCCTGGTCTCCTGCAGTCCTACACTCAGCCCTGTGTCCCTGGTCTGCAGTCCTACACTCAGCCCTGTGTCCCTGATCTGCAGTCCTACTCTCAGCCCTGCGCCTGCTTCTAACTGTCACAAACCTGTCCTGGCCCCGGCTGCACGGGATGCGCCGGGGGGGGGCTGCTCTCGCTAGCTGCGCTCATGCTAATGCGGTCCGCGGTCCCTGCTACTGCCTGACTATAACTCGGCTTCAGCGCCTCCAATGAGCGGATCCGCGTTTCTAACTCTGTAACCCTGGCCTCGAGGACGGCCACTACGCTGCACTTAGCGCAACTATCCCTGTCACTATCAAATAAGCCAGGGTTCTCACTCCACATGTGGCAACTAGAACAGGAAAGGGGGGCGAGAGTTTTAGCCATGATGCTAGGCTAGGCTAGATCAGGCTGAAACTACAAGCTGAAACTACAGAGAGAGAGGCTTAGACCACGAATTACGGAGCACTAGATGCTGAATAAACTTCGATGGTTTGACGAAGTGCTCAGGCACTAGTTTAGATGTTGGATTCGTGGATTAACAGATTCAGTAGAGAGATGCTAGTAACACTGCTGCAAAACAGAATTCACTCACCGGAAATGACGTCACCTCACCTCACCAATGTAGTAGCAGTAGTAGTAGTAGTAGTAGTAGCAGTAGTAGCAGTAGTAGTAGTAGCAGTAGTAGCAGTAGTAGTAGTAGTAGCAGTAGTAGTAGTAGCAGTAGTAGTAGCAGTAGAAGTAGTAGTAGTAGTAGTAGCAGTAGTAGTAGTAGTAGTAGTAGCAGTAGCAGTAGTAGTAGTGAGTGGTAGCAATGGTGAGTGAAAGCGGTGGTGGTAGAAGCGGTAGTAGTGGTAGTAGCGGTGGTAGCGGTAGTAGCAGTGGTGGTAGTGGTGACGGTGGTAGTGGTAACGATGAAGTGGTATTAGCGGTGGTAGTGGCGATGAAGTAGTGGTGGTGGTAGCGGTGGTGGTAGTGGTGGTAGCGGTGGTAGCAATGGTAGTAGTGAAAGCAGTGGTAGTGGTAGCGGTGGTGGTAGCGGTATGAAGTGGTAGTGGTAGTGGTGGTAGCGGTGGTGGTGATGGTGGTAGCGGTGGCGGTGGTAGTGGCGGCAGTGGTAGTGGTAGTGGCGGCGGTGGTAGTGGTGGTAGTGGTGGCAATGGTATTAGTGAAAGCGGTGGTAGTAGTGGTGACGGTGGTAGTGGCGGTAGAAGTAGTGGTAGTAGTGGTGGTAGCGGTAGTAGTAGTGATGGTAGTGGCGGTGGCGAGTAGTAATTGGCAGCGGTGGTAGTAGTGGTAGCGACGGTAGTAGTGGTAGTATGGTAGCAATGGTGTTAGTGAAACAGTGGTGAAGTGGCAGGTGGTAGTAGCGGTGGTGGTAGTGGCGGTGGTGGTGGTGGCAGTGAGTAGTGGTGGCAGTGGTAGTGGCGGTGAAGTAGTGGTAAGTGGTGGTGGCGGTGGTGGTAGTGGTGGTGGCAGTGGCAGTAGTGGTGGCGGCGGTGGTAGTGGTAGTGGTAGCAATGGTGTTAGTGAAGCGGTATTAGTGGTAGCGGTGGTGGTGGCGGTGAAGTAGTAGTGGTAGTGGTAGTGGCGGTGGTGGTAGTGGGTGGTAGCGGTGGCAGTGGTAGTGGCGGCGGTGGTGGTGGTGGTGGTAGCAATGGTGTTAGTAGAAACGGTGGTAGTAGAGCAGTGGTAGTAGTAGTGATGGTGGTAGCGGTAGCGGTGGTAGGTAGTGGTATTAGTGGCGGTGATGGTGTGCAGTGGCGGTAGCAGCGGCAGCAGCGGGGTAGCGGTATGGGTGGTGGTAGCAGTGGTAGTGGTGGTAGTAGCGGTAGTGGTAGTGGCAGTGGTGGTAGTAGTGAAGCGGTACTAGTAGTAGCGGATGTGATGGTAGCAGTGGTAGTGGTGGTAGTGGTGGCGGTGGGTGGTAGCAGTGGTAGCGGTGGTAGTGGCGGTAGCAGTGGTAGCGGTGGTAGTTAGCGGCAGCGGCGGCGGGATGATGGCAGTGGTAGTAGTAGTAGTGGCGGTGGTAGTAGTGGTGGTGGTAGCGGTGATGAGTAGTGGCAGTGATGTAGTAGTGAAGCGGTGCTAGTAGTGGCGGTAGTGGCGGTAGTGGTAGTAGCAGTAGCGGTAGCAGCGATGGCAGTGGCAACCGGTAGTGGCAGCAGCGGCAGGATGGCGGTGGTAGTAGTGGTAGTGGCGGTAGTGGTGGTAGCGGTGGTGATGATGAAGCGGTGCTAGTGGTAGCGGTGGTAGTAGCAGTGATGGCGGTGGCAGTGGTGGTAGCGGTGGCAGTGGTAGCCGGTAGTGGCGGTAGTGGTAGCGGTAGCGGTGGTAGTGGTAGCGGTAGCGGCGGTGGTGGTAGTGGCATTAGCGGCGGTGGTGAGTAGCGGTGATGTAGTGGTAGCGGTGGTAGCAGTGGTGTAGTAGTGGTAGTGGCGGTGGTGGTAGTGGCAGTGGTGGTAGCGGTAGTGGTAGTGGCGGTAGCGGTGGTAGCGGTGGCAGTAGCGGTGGCAAGCGGTAGCAGTGGTAGCGGTAGCAGTAGCGGTGGTGGTAGCGGTGGTAGCGGTGGTAATGCGGTGATGGTAGTAGCGGTGGTGGTAGCGGCGGTGTGGTGGTAGCGATGGTGGTAGTAAGCGGTAGTAGTAGTGGCAGTGGTAGTGGCAGTAGCAGTAATGGTATTAGCGGTGGTAGTAGTAGCAGTGGTAGTGGTAGCGGTGGCGGCGGTAGCAGTGGTGGCAGTGGCAGTAGCGGTGGTGGTAGCAGTAGTAGTGGTAGCGTGGTAGCGGTAGCAAGTGGTGGCAGTAGCAGTAGTGGTAGTAGCACGGTAGCAGTGGTAGCAGTGGCAGGTAGCGGTAGTGGTAGTGGTGGTAGCGGTGGCGTAGTGGTAGCAGTGGTGGTAGCGGTAGAGTAGTGGTAGCGGTGGTAGTAGCAGTGGTAGTGTAGCGGTGGTAGTAGCGGTAGTGGTAGTAGCGGTAGCAGTGGTAGGTAGCGGTAGCGGTGGCAGTGGTAGTGGCAGTGGTGTAGCGGTGGTAGTAGCAATTAGTGGTAGCGATGAGTAGCGATGGCGGTAGCGGTGGCGCAGTGGCAGTGGCAGTAGCGGTGGTAGCGCAGTGGTAGCGGTAGTGGTAGTGGTAGTGAGTGGTAGCCCAGTGGTGGCGGTAGCAGTGGCAGTGGCAGTGGTAGTAGTAGTAGTGGTGGTAGTGGTGAGTGGCAGTGGCGAGTAGTAGTAGTAGTAGTGGTGGTAGCAGTAGTGGTGGTAGTGATGGTGGTAGTAGTAGTGGCAGTATTAGTATTAGTGATGATGGTAGTGGCGATAGCAGTATTGGTAGTAGTAGCGGTGGCGATGGTAGTAGTGGTGGTAGCGGTGGTAGTAGTGGATGATGATGGTGGTAGCCAGTGATAGTGGTAGTAGTAGCGGTAGTAGTGGTGGTAGTGGCAGTGGTAGTAGTAGTGATGGTAGTAGCAGTGGCAGTAGTGATGAATGTAGCAGTAGCGGTAGGTAGTGGTAGTGGTGGCGGTGGTAACTTGGTAATTGGTAGTGGTAGTGGTGGCAGTGGTAGTGGATGATGATAACTTAGTTGGTGGTGGCAGTGGTAGTGGTGGTAGTAGTGAGTGATGGTAGTAATGGTATTGATGGTATTGGCGGTGGCAGTGTATGGTGGTAGTGAATGGTAGCGGTGGTAGTGGTAGTGATGGTGATGGTATTGATGATGGTAAGCGGTGGTAGTAGTAGGTAGTGGTGGTAAGATGATGGTGGTGGTATAATGATGGTAATGGTGGTAGTAGTAGTATAATATTGGTAGTGGCGTAGTGGTAGTAGTGGTAGTGATGATGGTAGCGGTAGTAGTGAGTAGATGATGGTAGCAGTAGCAGTGGTAGTGGTGGTAGTGGTGGTGGTGGTAGTAGTGATGATGGTGGTAGTAGCGGTGCGGTAGTGGTGATGATGATGGTGGTGGTGGTGGTGGTAGTGATGGTGGCGGTGGTAGTGATGATGATGATGGCGGTGGTGGTAGTGGTGGTAGTGGTGGCAGTGGTAGTGGTGGTGACGTATGTAACCGGTAGTGGTAGTGATGATAGTGATGATGACAGTAGTAGTAGTGATGATGATGCAGTGGTAGTGGTGGTAGTGGTAGTAGTAGTAGTAGTAGTGGTAGTAGTGGTAGCGGTAGTAGATGATGATGATGGTAGCGGTATTGATGGTAGTGATAGTGGTGGTGGCGGTGGTAGTAATGATAGTAGGTATTGGCAGCGGTGGTAGTAGTGGATGGTGGTATTGGTGATGTAGCGGTGGTGGTGGTAGTGGTAGTGGTGGCGGTATGATAATTGATGATGGTGATGATGGTGGTAGTGGTAATGATAGTGGTAGTAGTGTGGATGATGTGGTAGTGGTGGTAGTGGTAGCAGTGGTGGTGGAAGTGATATTGGTAGTGGTAGTGGTAGTAGCAGTGATGATGTTGGTAGTGGTGGTAGTGCAGTGTAGCAGTGGATAGTAGTAGTGGTATGGCAGTAGTGGTGTAGTGATGGTGTAGTGATAGTAGTTGTAATGATGGTAGTGGTAGTAGTAGCGATGATAGTGCGGTGGTGGTAGTAGTGATGATGTACTTGATGTGGTAGTAGTAGTAGCAGTGATGATGGTGGTGGTGGTGATGATGGTGGCGGTATTGATGGTAGTGGTGGTAGTAGTAGTGGATGATGGTAGCAGTGGTGAGTGATGGTGGTAGTGGTGGCAGGTGGTAGTAGTGATGTGTAGTGGTAGCGGTAGTAGTGGTAGTAGTAGTGGCAGTGGTGGTGAGTAGAAGTAGTAGTAGCAGTAGCAGTAGTAGTAGTAGTAGTAGTAGTAGCAGTAGTAGTAGTAGTAGTAGCAGTAGTAGTAGTAGTAGTAGTAGCAGTAGTAGTAGTAGTAGTAGTAGCAGTAGTAGTAGTAGTAGTAGTAGTAGTAGCAGTAGTAGTAGTAGTAGTAGTAGCAGTAGTAGTAGTAGTAGTAGTAGTAGTAGTAGTAGTAGTAGTAGTAGCAGTAGTAGTAGAAATGTAAAATGTTTGAACAAAGAAACAGGTGATTTTATTTTTATTGAATTACAAATAAAGAAATCAAAGGTCAAACTAAAGTGGAACAGTTCAGTGTAAACAAAGAGTTTCAACGTCAAATATTTACCTCAAAATATTGCAAATAATTAAAAATTCAAAACAGTAGCAGAGCTGGAGACAAAATGGCGTCATTGTGCGAGTGAGAAATGATCTGCAAATCTTTATTTAATCTGGAGATCAAACCAGCGGTAAATTTACATTATAGATTTACACAAATCCAAAGCTGTTTGTGAAGAAATGAAATCACGAGGTTCATTTTAGTCCCACTGATGACGTCACACTGATGACGTCACACTGATGACGTCACACTGATGACGTCACACTGATGACGTCACACTGATGATGTCACACTGATGACGTCACACTGATGATGTCACACTGATGACGTCACACTGATGACTTCACTGATGACGTCACACTGATGACGTCACACTGATGACTTCACTGATGACGTCACACTGATGACGTCACACTGATGACGTCACACTGATGACGTCACACTGATGACGTCACACTGATGATGTCACACTGATGACGTCACACTGATGACTTCACTGATGACGTCACACTGATGACTTCACTGATGACGTCACACTGATGACGTCACACTGATGACTTCACTGATGACGTCACACTGATGATGTCACACTTATGACGTCACACTGATGACGTCCCACTGATGACGTCACACTGATGATGTCACACTGATGACGTCACACTGATGACTTCACTGATGACGTCACACTGATGACGTCACACTGATGACTTCACTGATGACGTCACACTGATGACTTCACTGATGACGTCACACTGATGACGTCACACTGATGACTTCACTGATGACGTCACACTGATGACGTCACACTGATGACTTCACTGATGACGTCACACTGATGACTTCACTGATGACGTCACACTGATGACGTCACACTGATGACTTCACTGATGACGTCACACTGATGACTTCACTGATGACGTCACACTGATGATGTCACACTAATGACTTCACTGATGACGTCACACTGATGACTTCACTGATGACGTCACACTGATGGCGTCACACTGATGACGTCACACTGATGACTTCACTGATGATGTCACACTGATGACGTCACACTGATGACGTCACACTGATGACTTCGCTGATGACTTCACTGATGACGTCACACTGATGACTTCACTGATGATGTCACACTGATGACGTCACACTGATGATGTCACACTGATGACGTCACACTGATGACGTCACACTGATGATGTCACACTGATGACGTCACACTGATGACGTCACACTGATGACGTCACACTAGGAGAATTTAAAGGTTCAGCTGCATCGTGACGTCATCAGCAGAAACATGAGCTGAACTCGGCCAAAATGGCGACACTCCATAAAGTGTCAGAATCTGACGTCTCACGAAAACACGTTTAAATCATCTGCAAATAATAAAACATAAAACATAAAAAGGCCACGTCCCCAAAATCATTAAAATATTTCACCTCAAATTATTTAAATTTTAATAAATTTAACAAATAGAATTACATTAAACTTCAACTTCAAGACTAAACCAGGTCTAAACCGGGTCTAAACCAGGTCTAAACCAGGTCTAAACTGGGTCTAAGCCAGGTCTAAACCAGGTCTAAACCGGGACTAAATTGGGACTAAACCAGGTCTAAACCGGGACTAAACTGGGACTAAAGGTGTAAACCAGGTCTAAACTGGGTCTAAGCCAGGTCTAAACCAGGTCTAAACTGGGACTAAACTGGGACTAAACTGGGACTAAACCAGGTCTAAACTGGGTCTAAACCAGGTCTAAACCGGGACTAAACTGGGACTAAACCAGGTCTAAACCGGGACTAAACTGGGACTAAACAAGGTGTAAACCGGGTGAGTCTCGGGAGGGGCTCAGGTGTAGAGCTGGAGGGCGGGGCTTTGGTACAGGTACAGGTAGGCGTCGCACAGCAGCCTCTTGGCCACGCCCCTCATGTCTCGGGGCGCCTGATTGGCCAATTCAGACAGAGACATGTCCAGGTACTCGCCCACTTCCGGAGCCAGAGTCACCTGAGGAACGTTAAAGCCGTCCTCCTCACCTGCAACACAAGCACACCTGAGCTGCAGGAGGAGGACGAGAACGAGGAGGAGGACGAGAACGAGGAGGAGGAGTACGAGAACGAGGAGGAGGATGAGGAGGAGGATAAGGAGGACGAGGATGAGGAGGACGAGGAGGAGGACGAAGAGGACGAGAACGAGGAGGAGGAGTACGAGAACGAGGAGGAGGATGAGGAGGAGGATAAGGAGGACGAGGATGAGGAGGACGAGGAGGAGGACGAAGAGGACGAGAACGAGGAGGAGGATAAGGAGGACGAGGATGAGGAGGACGAGGAGGAGGACGAGGAGAATGCGAAGCGAGGAGAAGAATGCGAAACGAGGAGGAGGAGCGAGAGCGAGGAGGAGGATGAGGAGGGCGAGGGCAGCGAGGCGGCGAGGGAGGAATGCGAGAGCGAGGAGGAGGGCGAGGAGGGCGAGGAGGAGGAGGAGCGAGGAGGAGGAATGAGGAGGATGAGGAGGAGGGCGAGGAGGGCGAGGAGGAGGACGAGCACGAGGAGGAGGATGAGGAGGACGAGGAGCGAGGGCCGGCGAGGAGGAGGAGGAGAGGAGGGCAGCGAGAGCGAGGAAGATGAGAACGAGGAGGACGAGAATGAGGACGAGAACGAGGAGGAGGACAAGGAGGACGAGGAGGAGGACGAGGAGGAGGACGAGGAGGACGAGAACGAGGACGAGGAGGATGACAACGAGGAGGAGGAGGACAAGGAGGAGGACGAGGAAGAGGAGGAAGAGGAGGAGGACGAGGAGGAGGACGAGGAGGAGGATGAGGAGGACGAGGAGGAGGACGAGAACGAGGAGGAGGAGGACGAGGAGGAGGACGAGAAGGAGGAGGAGGAGGACGAGAACGAGGAGGAGGACGAGGAAGGGCGAATGAGGGCGAGAGAGGAGGAGGACAAGGAGGGGCGAGCGAGGAGGGCGAGGAGGAGGGCGAGGAGGGCGAGCGAGGCGAGGAGGAGAGGAGGAGGAGGACAAAGAGGAGGACGAGGAGGAGGAGGAAGAGGAGGAGGACGAGGAGGAGGACGAGGAGGAGGACGAGAACGAGGAGGAGGAGTACGAGAACGAGGAGGAGGACGAGAACGAGGAGGAAGAGGACGAGAACGAAGAGGAGGACGAGGAGGATGAGGAGGACGAGGAGGAGGAGGAGGAGGAGGATGAGGATGAGGAGGACGACGAGAAGGAGGATGAGGACGATGAGGAGGACGACGAGGAGGGCAGCGAGGGAGGAGGGCGAAGGGCGAAGAAGGGCGAGAAGGGCCGAGGAATGCGAGCGAGGAAGGGCGAGGAGAGGAGGGGAGAAGAGGAGGAGGGCGAGGGCAGCGAGAATGAGGATGAGGAGGAGGACGAGGAGTACGAGAAGGAGGAGGACGAGGAGGAGGAGGATGAGGAGGATGAGGACGAGGAGGACGAGGAGAAGGAGGACGAGGAGGACGAGGAGGAGGAGGAGGATGAGGACGAGGAGGACAAGGAGGAGGAGGTGGAGGAAGATGAGGAGGAGGACGAGGAGGAGGAGAAGGAGGTGGAGGAGGAAGAGGAGGAGGAGGAGGAAGACGAGGAGGAGGTGGAGGAGGAAGAGGAGGAGGAGGACGAGAAGGAGGAGGAGGACGAGGTGGAGGAGGAAGAGGAGGACAAGGAGGACGAGAAGGAGGTGGAGGAGGAAGAAGAGGAGGAGGAGGAGGAAGAAGAGGAGGAGGAGGACGAGAAGGAGGAGGACGAGGAGGAGGTGGAGGAGGAAGAGGAGGAGGAGGAGGTAGCAGTAGCAGTAGTAGTACTCGCAGTAGTAGTACTCGCAGTAGCAGTAGTAGTACTCGCAGTAGTAGTACTCGCAGTAGTAGTACTCGCAGTAGCAGTAGTAGTACTCGCAGTAGTAGTACTCGCAGTAGTAGTACTCGCAGTAGTAGTAGTAGTACTTGCTAAGCGGTGATAGTGCTACGCGGTAGTGGTACTCGCAGTAGTGATAGTAGTACTCGCAGTAGTAATGTCGCGGTAGCAGTAGTGGTACTGCTACGCAGTGATGGTGCTAGCAGTGGTGATGGTACTACATGATGGTAATGTCGCGATAGCAGTAGTAATTGCTCGCGGTGGTACTCGCGATGGCAGTAGTAGTACTACGCAGTAGCGGTGATGGTACTCGCGATGATGGTGCTTTCGCGATGGCGGTAGTGGTGCTCGCGGTGGCGGTAGTGGTACTGCTCGCGGTAGCAGTGGTGGTGCTACTGCAGTGATGGTACTCGCGGTAGCAGTGGTAATGTCGCGGTGGCAGTGGTAGTACTCGCGGTAGTGGTGCTTCGCGGTAGCAGTAGTGGTACTCGCGGTGGTGGTGTCGCGGTAGCAGTGGTGGTACTGCTGATGGTGATGGTACTCGCGGTAGTAGTAGTGGTGCTCGCGGTAGTAGTAATCGCCGGTAGCAGTAGTAGTACTGTGATGATGGTACTGCGCTTGATGGTAGTAGTACTTTCGCGGTATGGTAATTGCTCGCGGTAGTAGTAGTAGTAATCGCGGTAGCAGTGGTAGTAATTGCTTTCGCGGTGGTGGTACTCGCGGTGGCAGTAGTGGTACTTCGCATGATGGTGCTCGCGGTAGCAGTGGTAATCGCGGTAGCAGTAGTGGTACTCGCGGTAGTAGTGCTCGCGGTAGCAGTAGTGGTGCTCGCGGTGGTAGTAATCGCGGTGCAGTAATTGCTCGCGGTGGTAGTGCTCGCGGTGGTAGTAGTAGTACTTCGCGAAGTGGTAATGTCGCCAGTAGCAGTAGTAGTACTTGCGGTGGTAGTACTTTCGCGGTGGCAGTAGTGGTACTTTCGCGGTAGTGGTGCTATGCGGTAGTAATCACTACTTGATGATGGTAAGTGGTACTGCGGTAGTAGTAATCGCGGTGGCAGTAGTAGTACTTCGCGGTGGTGGTGCTACGCGGTAGTAGTGGTGGTGCTACGCGGTGATGGTAATGTCGCGGTGGCAGTGGTAATGGTGCTCGCGGTAGTGGTGCTCGCGGTGGCAGTAGTGGTACTGCGCGGTGGCAGTGGTAGTGCTCGCGGTGGTAGTGCTCGCGGTAGCAGTGGTGGTGCTCGCGGTGGCAGTGGTGGTACTTTCGCGGTAGTGGTGCTCGCGGTAGTGGTAGTGGTACTACGCGGTAGTAATCGCAGTAGCAGTAGTAGTGCTCGCGGTAGTAGTGATAGTACTTGCAGTGGTAGTGCTCGCGGTAGCAGTGGTAGTACTCGCGGTGGTAGTACTCATGATGATGGTACTACTCGCGGTAGTAGTAGTGAGTGCTATGATGGTAATGTCGCAGTACTTAGTAGTGGTACTCGCGGTAGTGGTGCTCGCAGTAGTAATGTCGCCAGTGGCAGTGGTGGTGCTCGCGGTGGTAGTACTCGCGGTAGCAGTAGATGTGGTACTCGCAGTGGTGCTGGCAGTGGTACTCACAGTGGTAGTACTCGCGGTATGAGTACGCAGTGGTAGTACTCGCGGTAGCAGTATTAGTAGTGCTCGCGGTAGCGGTGGTGGTACCGCGGTGGTAGTACTCGCGGTAGCGGTAGTAATGTCGCGATGGCAGTAGTGATGCTACTCGCGGTGGTGGTGCTCGCGGTAGCAGTGCTAGTGGTACTCGCGGTAGTAGTAATCGCGGTAGCTTGATGGTGGTAATTGCTGCGGTGGTGGTACTTGCAGTAGTAGTAGTGGTACTGCGGTGGTAGTAATCGCGGTAGCAGTGGTAGTGCTACTTGGTGGTACTTTCGCGCAGTGGTAATTGCTACTCGCGGTAGTAGTGCTACTTGATGATAGTAATGTCGCGGTGGCAGTGGTAGTGATTCGCGGTAGTGGTGCTACGCGGTGGTAGTAGTGGTAATCGCGGTAGCGGTAGTGGTACTCGCGGTGGTAGTGCTCGCGGTAACCAGTATTAGTGCTCGCGGTGGTGGTAATCGCAGTGGCAGTAGTGGTACTCGCGGTGGTAGTGCTCGCGGTAGTAGTAGTAGTACTCGCGGTGGTAGTAATCGCGGTAGCAGTGGTAGTGCTCGCGGTATTAAGTGCTACGCGGTAGCAGTAGTAGTGCTACTTGGTAGTAGTAACTACGCGATAGCAGTAGTAGTAATGTCGCGGTAGCAGTAGTAGTGCTACTACGCGGTAGTAAGTACTCGCGGTAGCAGTAGTAGTACTCGCGGTGGTAGTGCTCGCAGTGGTAGTGATGGTAGTACTCGCGGTGGTAGTAATCGCGGTAGCAGTGGTAGTGCTCGCGGTAGTGGTACTACTTGGTAGCAGTAGTGATGCTCGCGGTAGCAGTACTCGCGGTAGTAATGTCGCGGTAGCAGTGGTAATTGCTCGCGGTAGTAGTGCTACTTGGTAGTGGTACTGCGCGGTAGTGGGACTACTTGGTAGTAGTGCTGCGGTAGTAGTGGTAATTGCTCGCGGTGGTGGTGCTACTTCGCGGTAGCAGTGGTAGTACTGCGCGGTGGTAGTGCTTGCAGTAGCAGTGGTAGTGCTCGCGGTAATTGTACTTTCGCGGTAGTGGTAGTACTCGCAGTGGTGCTCACAGTGAGTAGCACTTCGCAGTGGTAGTGCTCGCGGTGGTAGTACTCGCGGTAGTAGTGCTCGCCAGTGAGACTCGCAGTGGTACTCGCGGTAGTAGTGGTACTGCGCGGTAGTGAAGTACTTGCGGTGGTAGTGCTCGCAGTGAGTAGTGCTCGCGGTGGTGCTCGCGGTGGTAGTGGTGCTCGCACTAGTGGTGCTACAGTAATTGCTCGCGGTGGTAGTACTTGCGGTGGTACTCGCTTGAAGTGGTACTCGCGGTGGTGCTAGCGGTAGTAGTACTTTCGCGGTGATGTCCTTGATGGTACTCGCAGTGGTACTTACAGTGTAATGGTACTCGATGAGTACTCACAGTGATGAGTACTCTTCGCGAAGTACTCACAGTAGTAGTGCTACTTGATGCGTGCTCAGCATGATAGTACTCGCAGTAACTAAAAGTAGTAGTACTCACAGTAGTGGTGCTGCATGATAGTGCTCATGATGGTGCTTGCGGTGAGTAATGATGCTCGCAGTAATATTGCTCGCAATGAGACTACTTGATGGTGCTCGCGGTGGTAGTACGCTCGCAGTGGTAGTATTGGTACTCGCGGTAGTGGTGCTAGCCAGTGAGTAGTACTTTCGCGGTAGTAGTCACAGTAGTAGTGGTATTTTCGCAGCAGTGGTGCTCGCGGCAGTAATTGCTACTTTCGCGGCAGTAGTACTACGCGGTAGTGGTACTCGCGGTAGTACTCACGATAGTATTGCTCGCAGTGGTACTGCGCGATGGTGGTACTTCGCGGTGAGTACTTTCGCAGTGGTGGTACTCACAGCGGTGCTCGCAGTGGTAAGTACTCGCGGTAGCAGTAGTGTAATGTCGCGGTAGCAGTGGTGGTGCTACGCGGTGGTGGTACTCGCGGTAGCAGTAGTAATTACGGTGATGATGTCGCCAGTGGCAGTAGTGGTACTTTCGCGGTGGTAGTGCTTGCAGGTAATGGTAGTACTTGCTCGCGGTGGTAGTGTCGCGGTAGCAGTAGTGGTACTTCGCGGTGGTAATTGCTCGCGGTAGCAGTAGTAGTACTTTCGCGGTAGTAGTGCTCGCGGTGGTAGTAGTGTGTCGCTAGCAGTATGGTATTCGCGGTAGTAGTGCTCGCGGTAGTAGCAGTGGTAATGTCGCGGTAGCAGTAGTAGTACTCGCGGTAGTACTCGCGGTAGCAGTAGTAATTGCTCGCGGTAGTAGTAATCGCAGTGCAGTAGTAGTACTCGCGGTAGTGGTACTCGCGGTAGTAGTGATTGCTGCTTGTAGTAGTGTAATCGCGGTAGCAGTGGTAGTACTCGCGGTAGTGGTACTCGCGGTAGCAGTAGTGCTACGCGGTAGTAGTGCTAAGCGGTGATAGTAGTAATTGCTCGCGGTAGTAATGTCGCGGTAGCAGTAGTAGTACTGCTTGGTGGTAGTGCTCGCGGTAACGGTAGTAGTACTCGCAGTAGCAGTACTCGCGGTAGTAATGTCGCGGTAGCAGTGATGGTACTCGCGGTGGTGGTACTGCGGTAGTAGTACTCGCGGTAGTGGGACTCGCGGTGGTGCTCGCGGTAGTAGTAGTGGTACTCGCGGTGGTGGTGCTCGCGGTGGCAGTAGTGGTACTCGCGGTAGTGGTAACTTGCGGTAGCAGTAGTGGTACTCGCAGTGGTGGTAATTGCTCGCGGTAGTGGTACTCGCAGTGGTGCTCACAGTGGTAGCACTCGCGGTGGTAATTTTTCGCGGTGGTGCTCGCGGTAGTGGTACTCATGATGAGACTTCGCGGTGGTACTTTCGCGGTAGTAGTGGTACTGCATGATGGTGAAGTGCTTGCAGTGGTAGTGCTACTTCGCGGTGGTAGTACTTCGCGGTGGTGCTTTCGCGGTAGTGGTAGTACTCGCACTAGTGGTACTTTCATAATGGTGCTCGCGGTGATGATAATTGCTTGCAGTAGTGGTGCTCGCCAGAAGTGGTACTCGCGGTGGTACTTCATGATGGTAGTACTCGCGGTAGTAATCGCCATGATGTACTGCTCGCGGTGGTACTTACAGTGGTAGTACTCGCAGTGGTACTCACAGTGGTAGTGCTATGAGTACTCACAGTAGTAGTACTCGCGGTAGTGGTACTGCAGTGAGTACTTTCGCAGTGGTGCTAAAGTAGTAGTACTCACGGTAGTGGTGCTCGCAGTGGTAGTACTTTCGCGGTAGTACTTGCAGTGAGTAGTGCTACGCGGTAATATTACTTCGCAATGGAGACTACGCAGTAGTACTCGCGGTGGTAATTGCTCGCCGGTAGTAGTAGTACTCGCGGTAGTAATTGCTACGCGGTAGTAAGTACTCGCGGTAGTAGTCACAGTGGTAGTAGTGCTACGGCGGTGGTACTCGCGGCAGTGGTACTCGCGGCAGTGGTACTTTCGCGGTAGTAGTACTCGCCATGGTGGTACTCACGGTAGTATTGCTCGCGGTGGTACTTTCGCGGTAGTACTTCATGATGGTACTTTCGCGGTAGTGGTACTCACAGCGGTACTACGCCAGTGGTAGTACTTCGCAGTGGCAGTGATAGTGTCGCGGTAGCAGTGGTGATCGCGGTAGTGCTACTCGCGGTAGCAGTAGTGGTACTCGCGGTAGTGGTCACAGTGGTAGTGCTACTCGCGGCAGTGGTACTCGCAGCAGTAGTACTCGCGGCAGTGGTACTTTCGCGGTAGTAGTGCTACTTTCGCGGTGGTACTCACGGTGGTATTGCTCGCAGTGGTACTTTCGCGGTGGTACTCGCGGTAATTGGTACTCGCAGTGGTGGTACTCACAGCGGTACTCGCGGTAGTGCTGCTTGATGGTACTCTGATGGTACTCATGATGGTACTCGCGGTGGTAGTACTTCGCGGTAGCAGAAGCAGTACTCGCAGTAGTACTCGAAGTAGCAGTAGCAGTACTCGCAGTGGTACTTTCGCGGTGGCAGTGCTCGCGGTGGTACTTTCGCGGTAGCAGTACTCGCGGTAGCAGTAGCAGTGCTACGCGGTGGTACTTTCGCGGTAGTACTACTTGCGGTAGCGGTACTCGCGGTGGCAGTACTACTTGATGGTGCTCGCGGTAGTGGTACTTCGCGGTGGCAGTACTAGTGATGGTACTCGCGGTAGCAGTAGTAGTGCTTCGCGGTGGTACTTTCATGATGGCAGTACTCGCCATGGTGGTGCTCGCCGGTAGCAGCAGTGGTGCTCGCGGTAGTGGTAGCGGTATCGCGGTGGTACTCGCGGTAGCAGTACTCGCGGTGGTACTCGCCAGTAGCAGTGGCAGTGCTGCGCGGTGGCAGTGGCGGTACTCGCGGTAGCGGTACTCGCGGTGGTACTTTCGCGGTGGCGGTAGTGGTACTCGCGGTGGCAGTAGCGGTACTTTCGCGGTGGTGCTCGGCTGTGGCAGTACTCGCAGTGGTACTGCGCGGTGGTGCTCGCGGTAGTACTTTATGCGCGGTAGCAGTACTTTCGCCAGTGGTACTCGCGGTGGTACTCGCGGTAGTGGTAACTTCGCGGTGGCAGTACTTCGCCAGTGGTACTTCGCGGTAGCGGCAGTGGTACTCGCGGTAGCGGTAGCGGTACTGCGCGGTGGTACTCGCGGTAGCAGTAGTAATTGCTCGCGGTGGTGCTCGCGGTGATGGTACTTCGCGGTAGCGGTAGTGGTGCTGCGCGGTGGTGCTTTACGCGGTAAGTGAGTACTCGCGGTAACGGTAGTGGTACTCGCGGTGGTGCTTTGCGTGGTACTCGCGGTGGCAGTAGTGGTACTTTCGCGGTGGTACTTTCGCGGTGGTACTTCATGATGGTAGTACTTCGCGGTAGCAGTGGCAGTACTCGCGGTGGTACTCGCGGTAGCAGTAGTAATTGCTCGCGGTAGCAGTAGCAGTACTCGCGGTAGTGCTACTTTCGGTGGTACTTCGCGGTAGCAGTAGCGGTGCTCGCAGTGGTGCTACTGCCCGATATTAGTAGTGGCAGTGCTCGCGGTGGTACTTTCGCGGTAGTGGCAGTACTCGCGGTAGTGGTGCTCGCAGTGGCAGCAGTAGTAATTGCTCGCGAGTGGTACTTTCGCGGTAGCAGTACTTTCGCGGTGGTACTTCGCGGTAGTAGTGCTCGCGGTAGCGGTACTTTCGCGGTAATTACTCGCGGTAGTGGTACTCGCGGTGGTACGCGGTGAGCAGTACTCGCGGTAGCAGTGCTCGCGGTGGTACTCGCGGTAGCGGTACTCGCGGTGGCAGTACTCGCGGTAGCAGTGGTACTTTCGCGGTGGTACTCGCGGTGGCGGTACTGCGCGGTGGTACTCATGATGGTAGTGCTACTCGCGGTAGCAGTAGCGGTACTCGCGGTGGTACTCGCGGTGGTAATTACTCGCGGTAGTGGTGCTCGCAGTGGTAAGTGCTCGCGGTGGTACTCGCGGTGGCAGTACTGCTCGCGGTGGTACTTTCGCGGTAGCAGTACTCGCAGTAGCGGTGGCAGTGCTCGCGGTGGTGCTGCGGTGGTACTTTCGCGGTAGCAGTACTCGCGGTAGTACTTTCGCAGTGGTACTCGCGGTGGCAGTACTGATGGTGCTACGCGGTGGCAGTACTCGCGGTGGTACTCGCGATGGTAGTGCTACGCGGTGGTGCTCGCGATGGTAATTGCTACGCGGTAGTGGTACTCGCGGTGGTACTGCATGATGGTACTACTTGATAGTAGTGCTCGCAGTGGTACTCGCGGTGGCAGTGCTTCGCGGTAGTGGTACTCACAGTGGTACTTTCGCGATGATGGTAATTGCTCGCGGTAGCAGTGCTGCGATGGTGCTGCGGTGGTAATCGCGGTAGCAGTGCTACGCGGTGGTATTCGCTGGTAGTACTTGGTACTCGCGGTGATGGTACTTGATGGTGGTAGTACTCGCGGTAGCGGTAATTGCTCGCGGTAGCGGTGCTACGCGGTGGTACTTTCGCGGTAGTACTTTCGCGGTAGTGGTGCTCGCGGTAGCGGTACTGCATGATGGTACTTTCGCGGTGGTAGTACTCGCGGTGGTACTCGCGGTAGTAGTACTTTCGCGGTAGCAGTGGTGGTACTCGCGGTAGCAGTGGTAGTACTTTCGCGGTGGCGGTGCTCGCGGTAGTGCTACTCGCGGTAGTGGTACTTTCGCGGTAGCAGTGCTGCAGTAGTGCTCACGGTGGTAGTGCTCGCGGTGGTACTGCTTGGTATGGTACTCGCGGTAGTGCTAAAAGTGGTGGTACTCACAGTGGTGGTGCTCGCGGTGGTACTTTCGCGTACTTGCGGTAGTGGTACTCGCGGTAATATTACTGCAATGAGACTACGCGATGGTACTCGCAGTGGTAATTACGCGGTAAGCAGTGGTGAATGGTACTTTCGCCAGTGAGTATTGCTCGCGGTGGTAATTACTTTCGCGGTAGTAGTCACAGTAGTGGTAGTGCTGCGCGGCAGTGGTGCTTTCGCGGCAGTAGTACTCGCAGCGGTGGTACTTTCGCGGTGGTAAGTACTCGCAGTGGTAATTGCTCACGGTAGTGTTAACTGCATGATGGTACTCGCGGTGGTACTCGCGGTGGTACTTTCGCGGTGGTGGTACTCACAGCGGTACTTTCGCGGTAGTGCTCGCCCGGTAGCAGTGATGTAGTAATCGCGGTAGCAGTGGTAAGTGCTCGCGGTAGTGGTGCTCGCGGTGGCGGTGATGGTAGCTAGCGGTGGTAGTGTCGCGGTGGCAGTGGTAGTGCTCGCGGTGATGGTGCTTGCAGTGGTAGTAGTGGTGCTCGCGGTGGTAATGTCGCGGTAGCAGTGATGGTACTGCGCGGTAGTGGTACTCGCGGTAGCAGTGGTGGTACTCGCAGTGGTAGTGATAGTAATGTCGCCGGTAACAGTGGTAGTGGTACTTCGCGGTGGTAATTGCTCGCGGTGGCAGTGGTATGATGATCGCGGTAGCAGTAGTAGTGCTCGCGGTGGTAATTGCTACGCGGTAGCAGTAGTGCTACTATGATGGTGGTAATGTCGCGGTAGCAGTGGTAATTGCTCGCGGTAGTAGTGCTACTCATGATGGTAATTAGTGGTACTCGCGGTGGTAATGTCGCGGTGGCAGTAGTGAGTGCTCGCGGTGGTGGTACTGCGATGGCAGTGGTAATTGCTCGCGGTAGTGGTACTTTCGCGGTAACATATTAGTAATGTCGCGGTAGCGGTGGTAGTGCTCGCAGTAGTGGTACTCGCGGTAGCAGTGGTAGTACTTCGCGGTAGTAGTACTCGCGGTGGTAGTAGTAATTGCTCGCGGTGGTGGTGCTCGCGGTGGCAGTGGTAGTGCTCGCGGTAGTAGTGCTACTTGATGGCAGTAATGGTGCTCGCGGTGGCAGTACTCGCGGTGGTAGTAATCGCAGTAGCAGTGGTAGTGCTCGCGGTGGTAGTACTCGCCGGTAGTGGTACTTCGCGGTAGTGGGACTCGCGGTGGTAGTGCTCGCAGTGGTAGTAGTAGTAATTGCTCGCGGTAGTAGTACTTTGGTAGCGGTAGTGGTACTACGCGGTGGTGGTACTTGGTAACAGTGATGGTAGTACTTGCTGCGGTGGTAATTGCTCGGTGATGATTACTCGCAGTGGTACTCACAGTGGTAGCACTCGCGGTAGTAGTACTTTCGCGGTGGTACTCGCGGTAGTAGTGCTCGCGGTGAGACTTCGCGGTGGTACTCGCGGTGGTAGTAGTGGTACTCGCAGTGGTGAAGTACTTGCGGTAGTGGTGCTCGCGGTGGTAGTGCTCGCAGTGGTGCTACGCGGTAGTAGTAGTGCTCGCACTAGTGGTACTTTCGCAATGGTACTAGCTTGATGGTAGTACTTGCAGTGGTAGTGGTACTTTCATGAAGTAGTACTCGCGGTGGTACTCGCGGTAGTGGTGCTACGTAATGTCGCAGTAGTACTGCGCAGTGGTACTTACAGTGGTAGTACTGCTTCGCAGTGGTATGCTCACAGTAGTAATGCTCATGAAGTGCTCACAGTAGTGGTAGTGCTCGCGGTGGTACTTTAGCGGTAGTACTCGCGGTAGTGCTAAAGTGATGGTACTCACAGTAGTAGTGCTGCGCAGTGGTGCTCGCCAGTGGTACTTGCGGTGGTAGTACTATGATGTATTATTACTCGCCAATGAGACTGCGCAGTGGTGCTAGCGGTAGTGGTGCTCGCGGTGGTAGTAGTGCTACTTGCGGTAGTGGTGCTCGCAGTGGTAATTGTACTCGCGGTAGTGATCTGATGGTGGTAGTGCTGCGCGGCAGTGGTGCTCGCGGCAGTGGTACTCGCGGCAGTGGTACTGCATGATGATGGTGCTACGCGGTAGTACTCACAGTGGTATTGCTGCTTGATGGTGCTTTCGCGGTGGTACTTTCGCCAGTGGTACTCGCGGTAGTGGTGCTCACAGCGGTGCTACGCGGTAGTACTTTCATGATGGTACTCACAGTGAGTACTTTCGCGGTGGTACTTTCGCGATGGTAGTGGTACTCGCGGTAGCAGTAGCCAAGTGCTACGCGGTAGTACTCGCGGTAGCGATGGCAGTACTCGCGGTAATTGCTCGCGGTAGCAGTGCTCGCGGTGGTACTCGCAGTGGCAGCAGTGGTACTCGCGGTAGCGGTAGCAGTATTCGCGGTGGTGCTACTTGGTAGCAGTAGCTTGCTCGCGGTGGTACTCGCGGTAGCAGTGGCAGTGCTTTCGCGGTGGCAGTAGTGGTACTTTCGCGGTGGCAGTGGTGGTGCTCGCGGTAGTGGTACTTTCGCGGTAGCAGTGGTAATTGCTCGCGGTGGCAGTAGCAGTGCTTTCGCGGTGGTACTCGCTGGCAGTGCTCGCGGTAGTACTTTCGCGGTGGTACTCGCAGTGGTACTCGCGGTGATGGTGCTCGCGGTGGTACTTTCGCGGTAGCAGTACTCGCGGTAGCAGTGCTCGCGGTAGCGGTGCTCGCGGTGGTAATTGCTCGCGGTGGCAGTACTTTCGCGGTGGCGATGGTACTCGCGGTAGCAGTAGTAATTGCTAGCGGTAGTGGTACTCGCGGTAGCAGTGCTTTCGCCATGGTACTGCGCGGTAGCAACAGTGGTACTCGCGGTAGCGGTAGCGGTATGCGGTGGTGCTCGCGGTAGCGGTACTCGCGGTGGTACTCGCGGTAGCGGTGGCAGTACTCGCGGTAGCAGTGGCAGTACTCGCGGTAGCAGGTACTTTCGCGGTGAGTACTCGCGGTGGCAGTAGTGGTGCTCGCGGTGGCAGTGGCGGTGCTCGCGGTGGTGCTCGCTGTAGCAGTGCTAAGCGGTGGTACTCATGATGGTACTACGCAGTGGTGGTACTTCGCGGTGGCAGTACTCGCGGTGGTGCTCGCTTGAATGGTACTTTCGCGGTGATGGTAGCTCGCGGTAGCGGTACGCGGTGGTACTCGCGGTAGCAGCAGTGGTACTCGCCGGTAGCAGTGGCAGTACTACTTGCGGTGGTACTCGCCGGTAAGCAGTAGTAATTGCTCGCGGTGGTACTCGCAGTGGTAGTACTCGCGGTAGCAGTGAGTAGTACTTTCGCGGTGGTACTTTCGCGGTGGTAATGGTACTCGCGGTAGCGGTAGTAATTACTCGCGGTGGTACTCGCGGTGGTACTCGCGGTAGCGGTAGTGGTACTTGCTCGCGGTGGTACTTTCGCCGATGGTACTCGCGGTAGTAAGTACTCGCGGTAGCAGTGGCAGTACTCGCGGTGGTGGTACTCGCGGTAGCAGTACGGTGGTGCTGCGCGGTAGCGGTAGCAGTACTCGCGGTGGTACTTTCGCCGGTGGTACTACGCGGTAGCAGTGGCAGTACTCGCGGTACTCGCGGTAGCGGTACTTCGCGGTAGCAGTGCTCGCGGTGGTACTCGCGGTAGCGGTACTTTCGCGGTAATTGCTCGCGGTAGCAGCAGTGTACTCGCGGTAGTGCTCGCGGCAGTACTTTCGCAGTGGTACTTTCGCAGTGATGGTAAGTACTCGCGGTAGCAGTGCTCGCGGTGGTACTTTCGCAGTGGTACTCATGATGGTACTCGCAGTAGCGGTACTCGCCAGTGGCAGTGCTTTGATGGTACTCGCGGTGGCAGTGCTCGCGGTGGCAGTGCTACGCGGTAGCAGTAGTGCTCGCGGTGGTACTTTCGCGGTGGCAGTGCTCGCGGTGGTACTTTCGCGGTAGTGGTACTTTCGCGGTAGCAGTAGCGGTGCTCGCGGTGGTGCTGCGCGGTGGTAGTACTCGCGGTGGTGGTACTCGCGGTAGTAGTACTCGCGATGGTGCTCGCGGTAGCAGTGGCAGTGCTCGCGGTAGTGGTACTCGCGGTAGCGGTGCTCGCGGTGATGGCAGTGCTACGCGGTGGTACTCGCGGTAATGGTACTACGCGGCAGTACTTTCGCGGTGGTACTGCTTAGCATGTGGTACTCGCGGTGGCAGTGCTCGCAGTAATTGCTCGCCAGTGGCAGTACTTTCGCGCAGTGGTACTCGCGGTAGCAGTACTTCGCGGTGGTACTGCGCGGTGGTGGTACTTCGCGGTAAGGTGCTGCGCGGTGGTACTCGCGGTAGTGGTACTCGCGGTGGTGCTCGCGGTAGCGGTACTTTCGCGGTAGTGGTACTTCGCGGTGGTACTGCTGATGATGGCTCGCGGTAGCGGTGCTACGCGGTGGTGCTGCGCGGTAGTTGGTACTCGCGGTAGCAGGTACTCGCGGTGGTACTACGCGGTAGTGGTACTTTCGCGGTGGTACTGCGCGGTAGTACTGCTGCGGTAGCAGGTAGTGGTAATTGCTGCGCGGTGGCGGTAAGTAGTGCTTCGCGGTAGCGGTGCTTTCGCGGTGGTACTCGCGGTGGCAGTGCTTCGCGGTAGTGGTACTCGCGGTAGCAGTGGTGGTGCTCGCGGTAGCGGTACTTTCGCCAGTGGTAATTGCTGCGCGGTAGTGGTACTCGCGGTGGCGGTGGTAATTGCTCGCGGTAGCGGTGGTGGTGCTCGCGGTGGCGGTGCTCGCGGTGGTGCTCGCGGTGGCAGTACTCGCGGTGGTGCTCGCGGTGGTAATTGCTCGCGGTAGCGGTAGTCTTGGTGGTGCTACTCGCGGTAGCGGTACTGCGGTGGCGGTGCTCGCGGTGGCAGTGCTCGCGGTGGTGCTCGCGGTAGTGGTGCTTTCGCGGTGGTGCTACTTGGTGGTGCTCGCGGTAGCGGTACTTTCGCGGTAGTGGTGCTCGCGGTGGTACTTCGCAGTGAGTGGTACTCGCGGTAGTGCTTTCGCGATGGTACTTTCATGATGTAATGGTGCTAGCAGTAGCGGTAATTGTACTCGCGGTGGTACTCGCGGTAGTAGTGCTCGCGGTAGCAGTGGTAAGTGCTCGCGGTGGTGCTTTCGCGGTAGTAGTACTAAGCGGTGGCAGTGGTAATTGCTCGCGGTGGTACTGCGGTGGTGGTGCTTTCGCGGTGGCGGTGGTGGTGCTCGCGGTGGTGGTGCTCGCGGTAGCGGTGGTAGTACTCGCGGTGGCAGCAGTGGTACTGCGCGGTAGCGGTGGTGGTGCTACGCGGTGGTGGTGCTCGCGGTGGCAGTGGTAATTGCTCGCGGTGGCGGTAGTGGTGCTGCGCGGTGGTAATTGCTACTCGCAGTAGCAGTAGTAGTACTCGCAGTAGCAGTAGTAGTACTCGCAGTAGCAGTAGTAGTACTCGCAGTAGCAGTAGTAGTACTCGCAGTAGTACTCGCAGTAGCAGTAGTAGTACTCGCAGTAGCAGTACTCGCAGTAGCAGTACTCGCAGTAGTACTCGCAGTAGCAGTAGTAGTACTCGCAGTAGTACTCGCAGTAGTACTCGCAGTAGTAGTACTCGCAGTAGTACTCGCAGTAGTAGTACTCGCAGTAGTACTCGCAGTAGCAGTACTCGTACCCTCTCGGTCGGCCATGCTGTCGTGGAACAGCCACTGTTTTCTTTCAGGTCCGTACTTGACGAAGGAAACGTAGTGACTCGTCTCGATGCACAGGACGGCCAGCAGGTGGAGCCGCTCCCTGTTCCCATGGAGACGCCGGGCAGGGGGCGGGGCCAGGGGGGCGGGGCTGTGGCCACGGCGACGGGGGTGGGCGTGGACCTGAGGGAGACAACTGCGTCAGATGCCCTCCCGTGTGTCAGATGCCCTCCCTGTGTGTCAGATGCCCTCCCCGTGTGTCAGATGCCCTCCCGTGTGTCAGATGCCCTCCCCGTGTGTCAGATGCCCTCCCGTGTGTCAGATGCCCTCCCTGTGTGTCAGATGCCCTCCCGTGTGTCAGATGCCCTCCCTGTTTGTCAGATGCCCTCCCGTGTGTCAGATGCCCTCCCGTGTGTCAGATTGCCCCAGATGCCCTCCCGTGTGTCAGATGCCCTCCCGTGTGTCAGATGCCCTCCCCGTGTGTCAGATGCCCTCCCGTGTGTCAGATGCCCTCCCGTGTGTCAGATGCCCTCCCTGTGTGTCAGATGCCCTCCCGTGTGTCAGATGCCCTCCCCGTGTGTCAGATGCCCTCCCTGTGTGTCAGATGCCCTCCCCTGTGTCAGATGCCCTCCCGTGTGTCAGCTGCCCTCCCGTGTGTCAGATGCCCTCCCTGTGTGTCAGATGCCCTCCCGTGTGTCAGCTGCCCTCCCGTGTGTCAGATGCCCTCCCCTGTGTCAGATGCCCTCCCGTGTGTCAGCTGCCCTCCCCTGTGTCAGATTGCCCCAGATGCCCTCCCCTGTGTCAGATGCCCTCCCGTGTGTCAGATGCCCTCCCCGTGTGTCAGATGCCCTCCCTGTGTGTCAGATGCCCTCCCGTGTGTCAGATGCCCTCCCGTGTGTCAGCTGCCCTCCCGTGTGTCAGATGCCCTCCCTGTGTGTCAGATGCCCTCCCGTGTGTCAGCTGCCCTCCCGTGTGTCAGATGCCCTCCCTGTGTGTCAGATGCCCTCCCCTGTGTCAGATGCCCTCCCCTGTGTCAGATGCCCTCCCGTGTGTCAGATGCCCTCCCCGTGTGTCAGATGCCCTCCCGTGTGTCAGATGCCCTCCCTGTGTGTCAGATGCCCTCCCCTGTGTCAGATGCCCTCCCGTGTGTCAGCTGCCCTCCCCTGTGTCAGATTGCCCCAGATGCCCTCCCCTGTGTCAGATGCCCTCCCGTGTGTCAGATGCCCTCCCGTGTGTCAGATTGCCCCAGATGCCCTCCCGTGTGTCAGATGCCCTCCCATGTGTCAGATGCCCTCCCGTGTGTCAGATTGCCCCGGATGCCCTCCCGTGTGTCAGATTGCCCCAGATGCCCTCCCGTGTGTCAGATGCCCTCCCGTGTGTCAGATTGCCCCGGATGCCCTCCCCTGTGTCAGATTGCCCCGGATGCCCTCCCGTGTGTCAGATTGCCCCGGATGCCCTCCCGTGTGTCAGATTGCCCCGGATGCCCTCCCGTGTGTCAGATTGCCCCGGATGCCCTCCCGTGTGTCAGATGCCCTCCCGTGTGTCAGATGCCCTCCCCGTGTGTCAGATGCCCTCCCCGTGTGTCAGATGCCCTCCCCCTGTGTCAGATGCCCTCCCCGTGTGTCAGATGCCCTCCCGTGTGTCAGATGCCCTCCCGTGTGTCAGATGCCCTCCCGTGTGTCAGATGCCCTCCCCTTGTGTGTCAGATGCCCTCCCGTGTGTCAGATGCCCTCCCGTGTGTCAGATGCCCTCCCGTGTGTCAGATGCCCTCCCCGTGTGTCAGATGCCCTCCCGTGTGTCAGATGCCCTCCCCGTGTGTCAGATGCCCTCCCGTGTGTCAGATGCCCTCCCGTGTGTCAGATGCCCTCCCCGTGTGCCAGATGCCCTCCCGTGTGCCAGATTGCCCCGGATGCCCTCCCGTGTGTCAGATGCCCTCCCCTGTGTGTCAGATTGCCCCAGATGCCCTCCCCCTGTGTCAGATTGCCCCAGATGCCCTCCCTGTGTGTCAGATTGCCCCGGATGCCCTCCCGCACCTGTCGGCTGCACACGTCACAGAACATCTTGAATCCTCGGGAGCCGAACGTGGAGTCGAGGAAACAGGCGGAGCATTCGTACGAGGCTCCGCCCCCACAGAGAACACACTGCTTCAGACCTGAGGAGAGACCAGGACTAGACCAGGACTAAACCAGGACTAAACCAGGACTAAACCAGGACTAAACCAGGACTAGACCAGGACTAGACCAGGACTAGACCAGGACTAAACCAGGACTAAACCAGGACTAGACCAGGACTAAACCAGGACTAGACCAGGACTAAACCAGGACTAGACCAGGACTAGACCAGGACTAAACCAGGACTAGACCAGGACTAAACCAGGACTAGACCAGGACTAGACCAGGACTAAACCAGGACTAGACCAGGACTAGACCAGGACTAGACCAGGACTAAACCAGGACTAGACCAGGACTAGACCAGGACTAGACCAGGACTAAACCAGGACTAGACCAGGACTAAACCAGGACTAGACCAGGACTAGACCAGGACTAGACCAGGACTAGACCAGGACTAAACCAGGACTAGACCAGGACTAAACCAGGACTAGACCAGGACTAGACCAGGACTAGACCAGGACTAAACCAGGACTAGACCAGGACTAAACCAGGACTAGACCAGGACTAGACCAGGACTAGACCAGGACTAGACCAGGACTAAACCAGGACTAGACCAGGACTAAACCAGGACTGAACCAGGACTAGACCAGGACTAGACCAGGACTAGACCAGGACTAAACCAGGACTAGACCAGGACTAAACCAGGACTAGACCAGGACTAGACCAGGACTAGACCAGGACTAGACCAGGACTAAACCAGGACTAGACCAGGACTAAACCAGGACTAGACCAGGACTAGACCAGGACTAAACCAGGACTAGACCAGGACTAGACCAGGACTAGACCAGGACTAAACCAGGACTAAACCAGGACTAGACCAGGACTAGACCAGGACTAGACCAGGACTAAACCAGGACTAAACCAGGACTAGACCAGGACTAGACCAGGACTAGACCAGGACTAAACCAGGACTAAACCAGGACTAGACCAGGACTAGACCAGGACTAGACCAGGACTAAACCAGGACTAGACCGGGACTAGACCAGGACTAGACCAGGACTAGACCAGGACTAGACCAGGACTAAACCAGGACTAAACCAGGACTAGACCGGGACTAGACCAGGACTAGACCAGGACTAAACCAGGACTAAACCAGGACTAGACCAGGACTAGACCAGGACTAAACCAGGACTAAACCGGGACTAGACCGGGACTAGACCAGGACTAGACCAGGACTAAACCAGGACTAGACCAGGACTAGACCAGGACTAAACCAGGACTAAACCAGGACTAGACCAGGACTAGACCAGGACTAAACCAGGACTAAACCAGGACTAGACCAGGACTAGACCAGGACTAGACCAGGACTAAACCAGGACTAGACCAGGACTAGACCAGGACTAAACCAGGACTAGACCAGGACTAGACCAGGACTAAACCAGGACTAAACCAGGACTAAACCAGGACTAGACCAGGACTAAACCAGGACTAGACCAGGACTAAAACAGGACTAAACCAGGACTACACCAGGACTAGACCAGGACTAAACCAGGACTAGACCAGGACTAAACCAGGACTAAACCAGGACTAGACCAGGACTAAACCAGGACTAAACCAGGACTAAACCAGGACTAGACCAGGACTAGACCAGGACTAAACCAGGACTAGACCAGGACTGAACCAGGACTAAACCAGGACTAAACCAGGACTAAACCAGGACTAAACCAGGACTAGACCAGGACTAAACCAGGACTAAACCAGGACTAAACCAGGACTAGACCAGGACTAGACCAGGACTAGACCAGGACTAAACCAGGACTAGACCAGGACTAAACCAGGACTAGACCAGGACTAGACCAGGACTAGACCAGGACTAGACCAGGACTGGACCAGGACTAAACCAGGACTAAACCAGGACTAAACCAGGACTAAACCAGGACTAAAGAAGGACTAACCCAGGACTAAAGCAGGACTAAACCAGGACTAAAGCAGGATTAACCCAGGACTAAAGCAGGACTAACCCAGGACTAAAGCAGGACTAGACCAGGACTAAACCAGGTCTAGACCAGGACTAAACCAGGACTAGACCAGGACTAGACCAGGACTAAACCAGGACTAGACCAGGACTAACCCAGGACTAAAGCAGGACTAACCCAGGACTAAAGCAGGACCAGGCCAGGACTAAAGCAGGACTAAACCAGGACTGAACCAGGACTAAAGCAGGACTGAACCAGGACTGGACCAGGACTAAACCAGGACTGGACCAGGACTAGACCAGGACTAGACCAGGACTAGACCAGGACTAAACCAGGACTAAACCAGGACTAGACCAGGACTAGACCAGGACTAGACCAGGACTAAACCAGGACTAAACCAGGACTAGACCAGGACTAGACCAGGACTAAACCAGGACTAAACCAGGACTAGACCAGGACTAGACCAGGACTAAACCAGGACTAAACCAGGACTAGACCAGGACTAGACCAGGACTAGACCAGGACTAAACCAGGACTAGACCAGGACTAGACCAGGACTAAACCAGGACTAAACCAGGACTAGACCAGGACTAGACCAGGACTAAACCAGGACTAAACCAGGACTAGACCAGGACTAGACCAGGACTAAACCAGGACTAAACCAGGACTAGACCAGGACTAGACCAGGACTAGACCAGGACTAAACCAGGACTAAACCAGGACTAGACCAGGACTAGACCAGGACTAAACCAGGACTAAACCAGGACTAGACCAGGACTAGACCAGGACTAAACCAGGACTAAACCAGGACTAGACCAGGACTAGACCAGGACTGAACCAGGACTAAACCAGGACTAGACCAGGACTAGACCAGGACTGAACCAGGACTAGACCAGGACTAGACCAGGACTAAACCAGGACTAGACCAGGACTAGACCAGGACTAAACCAGGACTACACCAGGACTAAACCAGGACTAAACCAGGACTAGACCAGGACTAGACCAGGACTAAACCAGGACTAGACCAGGACTAAACCAGGACTAAACCAGGACTAGACCAGGACTAAACCAGGACTAGACCAGGACTAGACCAGGACTAGACCAGGACTAGACCAGGACTAGACCAGGACTAGACCAGGACTAGTCCTGGTCTAGTCCTGGTCCAGTCCTGGTCTAGTCAGGACTAGACCAGGACTAGACCAGGACTAAACCAGGACTAAACCAGGACTAAACCAGGACTAGACCAGGACTAGACCAGGACTAGACCAGGACTAGACCAGGACTAGACCAGGACTAGACCAGGACTAGACCAGGACTAAACCAGGACTAGACCAGGACTAAACCAGGACTAGACCAGGACTAGACCAGGACTAAACCAGGACTAAACCAGGACTAGACCAGGACTAGACCAGGACTAGACCAGGACTAGACCAGGACTAGACCAGGACTGAACCAGGACTAGACCAGGACTAGACCAGGACTAGACCAGGACTAAACCAGGACTAAACCAGGACTAAACCAGGACTAGAGCAGGACTAAACCAGGACTAAACCAGGACTAAACCAGGACTAAACCAGGACTAAACCAGGACTAAAGAAGGACTAACCCAGGACTAAAGCAGGACTAAACCAGGACTAAAGCAGGACTGAACCAGGACTAGAGCAGGACTAAACCAGGACTAAAGCAGGATCAGGCCAGGACTAAAGCAGGACTAAACCAGGACTAAAGCAGGACTAACCCAGGACTAAAGCAGGACTAAACCAGGACTAAAGCAGGACTAACCCAGGACTAAACCAGATCTAGACCAGGACTAAACCAGGACTAGACCAGGACTAGACCAGGACTAGACCAGGACTAGACCAGGTCTAGACCAGGACTAGACCAGGTCTAGACCAGGACTAGACCAGGACTAGACCAGGACTGGACCAGGACTAAACCAGGACTAAACCAGGACTAAACCAGGACTAAACCAGGACTAAAGAAGGACTAACCCAGGACTAAAGCAGGACTAAACCAGGACTAAAGCAGGATCAGGCCAGGACTAAAGCAGGACTAAACCAGGACTAAAGCAGGACTAACCCAGGACTAAAGCAGGACTAAACCAGGACTAAAGCAGGACTAACCCAGGACTAAACCAGATCTAGACCAGGACTAAACCAGGACTAGACCAGGACTAGACCAGGACTAAACCAGGACTAGACCAGGACTAAACCAGGACTAGACCAGGACTAACCCAGGACTAAAGCAGGACTAACCCAGGACTAAAGCAGGACCAGGCCAGGACTAAAGCAGGACTAAACCAGGACTAAAGCAGGACTGAACCAGGACTAAAGCAGGACTGAACCAGGACTGGACCAGGACTAAACCAGGACTGGACCAGGACTAGACCAGGAGTAGACCAGGACTAAACCAGGACTAAACCAGGACTAGACCAGGACTAGAACAGGACTAAACCAGGACTAAACCAGGACTAGACCAGGACTAAACCAGGACTAAACCAGGACTAGACCAGGACTAGACCAGGACTAAACCAGGACTAAACCAGGACTAGACCAGGACTAGACCAGGACTAGACCAGGACTAAACCAGGACTAAACCAGGACTAAACCAGGACTAGACCAGGACTAGACCAGGACTAAACCAGGACTAAACCAGGACTAGACCAGGACTAGACCAGGACTAGACCAGGACTAGACCAGGACTAGACCAGGACTAAACCAGGACTAAACCAGGACTAGACCAGGACTAGACCAGGACTAGACCAGGACTAAACCAGGACTAAACCAGGACTAGACCAGGACTAGACCAGGACTAAACCAGGACTAAACCAGGACTAAACCAGGACTAAAGCAGGACTAAACCAGGACTAAAGCAGGACTAACCCAGGACTAAAGCAGGACTAACCCAGGACTAAAGCAGGACTAAACCAGGACTAAAGCAGGACTAACCCAGGACTAAAGCAGGACTAAACCAGGACTAAAGCAGGACTAACCCAGGACTAAACCAGATCTAGACCAGGACTAAACCAGGACTAGACCAGGACTAGACCAGGACTAAAGCAGGACTAAACCAGGACTAAAGCAGGACTAACCCAGGACTAAAGCAGGACTAAACCAGGACTAAAGCAGGACTAACCCAGGACTAAACCAGATCTAGACCAGGACTAAACCAGGACTAGACCAGGACTAGACCAGGACTAAACCAGGACTAGACCAGGACTAAACCAGGACTAGACCAGGACTAACCCAGGACTAAAGCAGGACTAACCCAGGACTAAAGCAGGACCAGGCCAGGACTAAAGCAGGACTAAACCAGGACTAAAGCAGGACTGAACCAGGACTAAAGCAGGACTGAACCAGGACTGGACCAGGACTAAACCAGGACTGGACCAGGACTAGACCAGGAGTAGACCAGGACTAAACCAGGACTAAACCAGGACTATACCAGGACTAGACCAGGACTAGAACAGGACTAAACCAGGACTAAACCAGGACTAGACCAGGACTAAACCAGGACTAGACCAGGACTAGACCAGGACTAAACCAGGACTAAACCAGGACTAGACCAGGACTAGACCAGGACTAGACCAGGACTAAACCAGGACTAAACCAGGACTAAACCAGGACTAGACCAGGACTAGACCAGGACTAAACCAGGACTAAACCAGGACTAGACCAGGACTAGACCAGGACTAGACCAGGACTAGACCAGGACTAGACCAGGACTAAACCAGGACTAAACCAGGACTAGACCAGGACTAGACCAGGACTAGACCAGGACTAAACCAGGACTAAACCAGGACTAGACCAGGACTAGACCAGGACTAAACCAGGACTAAACCAGGACTAGACCAGGACTAGACCAGGACTAAACCAGGACTAAACCAGGACTAGACCAGGACTAGACCAGGACTAGACCAGGACTAAACCAGGACTAGACCAGGACTAGACCAGGACTAAACCAGGACTAAACCAGGACTAGACCAGGACTAGACCAGGACTAGACCAGGACTAAACCAGGACTAGACCAGGACTAGACCAGGACTAAACCAGGACTAAACCAGGACTAAACCAGGACTAGACCAGGACTAGACCAGGACTAAACCAGGACTAAACCAGGACTAAACCAGGACTAGACCAGGACTAGACCAGGACTAAACCAGGACTAAACCAGGACTAGACCAGGACTAAACCAGGACTAAACCAGGACTAGACCAGGACTAGACCAGGACTAGACCAGGACTAAACCAGGACTAAACCAGGACTAGACCAGGACTAGACCAGGACTAAACCAGGACTAAACCAGGACTAGACCAGGACTAAACCAGGACTAAACCAGGACTAGACCAGGACTAGACCAGGACTAAACCAGGACTAAACCAGGACTAGACCAGGACTAGACCAGGACTAGACCAGGACTAAACCAGGACTAAACCAGGACTAGACCAGGACTAGACCAGGACTAGACCAGGACTAAACCAGGACTAAACCAGGACTAGACCAGGACTAGACCAGGACTAAACCAGGACTAAACCAGGACTAGACCAGGACTAGACCAGGACTAAACCAGGACTAAACCAGGACTAGACCAGGACTAGACCAGGACTAGACCAGGACTAAACCAGGACTAGACCAGGACTAGACCAGGACTAAACCAGGACTAAACCAGGACTAGACCAGGACTAGACCAGGACTAAACCAGGACTAAACCAGGACTAAACCAGGACTGAACCAGGACTAGAGCAGGACTAACCCAGGACTAAAGCAGGACTAACCCAGGACTAAAGCAGGACTAACCCAGGACTAAAGCAGGACTAAACCAGGACTAAAGCAGGACTAGACCAGGACTAAACCAGGACTAGACCAGGACTAAACCAGGACTAGACCAGGACTAACCCAGGACTAAAGCAGGACTAACCCAGGACTAAAGCAGGACCAGGCCAGGACTAAACCAGGACTAGACCAGGACTAGACCAGGACTAAACCAGGACTAGACCAGGACTAACCCAGGACTAAAGCAGGACTAACCCAGGACTAAAGCAGGACTAAACCAGGACTAAAGCAGGACTGAACCAGGACTAGAGCAGGACTAAACCAGGACTAAAGCAGGACTGAACCAGGACTAGAGCAAGACTAACCCAGGACTAAAGCAGGACTGAACCAGGACTGGACCAGGACTAAACCAGGACTGGACCAGGACTAAACCAGGACTAGACAGGACTAGACCAGGACTAAACCAGGACTAGACCAGGACTAGACCAGGACTAGACCAGGAGTAGACCAGGACTGAACCAGGACTAGACCAGGACTAAACCAGGACTAGACCAGGACTAGACCAGGACTAAACCAGGACTGAACCAGGACTAGATCAGGACTAAACCAGGACTAAACCAGGACTAAACCAGGACTAGACCAAGACTGAACCAGGACTAGACCAGGACTAAACCAGGACTGAACCAGGACTAGACCAGGACTAAACCAGGACTAAACCAGGACTGAACCAGGACTAGAGCAGGACTAAACCAGGACTAAAGCAGGACTGAACCAGGACTAGAGCAAGACTAACCCAGGACTAAAGCAGGACTAACCCAGGACTAAACCAGGACTAACCCAGGACTAAAGCAGGACCAGGGCAGGACTAAAGCAGGACTAAACCAGGACTAAAGCAGGACTGAACCAGGACTAAAGCAGGACTAACCCAGGACTAAAGCAGGACTAACCCAGGACTAAAGCAGGACCAGGCCAGGACTAAAGCAGGACTAACCCAGGACTAAAGCAGGACTAACCCAGGACTAAAGCAGGACTAACCCAGGACTAAAGCAGGACTAACCCAGGACTAAAGCAGGACTAAACCAGGACTAAAGCAGGACTAACCCAGGACTAAAGCAGGACTGAACCAGGACTGGACCAGGACTAAACCAGGACTGGACCAGGACTAAACCAGGACTAGACAGGACTAGACCAGGACTAAACCAGGACTAGACCAGGACTAGACCAGGACTAGACCAGGAGTAGACCAGGACTGAACCAGGACTAGACCAGGACTAAACCAGGACTAGACCAGGACTAGACCAGGACTAAACCAGGACTGAACCAGGACTAGATCAGGACTAAACCAGGACTAAACCAGGACTAAACCAGGACTAGACCAAGACTGAACCAGGACTAGACCAGGACTAAACCAGGACTGAACCAGGACTAGACCAGGACTAAACCAGGACTAAACCAGGACTGAACCAGGACTAGAGCAGGACTAAACCAGGACTAAAGCAGGACTGAACCAGGACTAGAGCAAGACTAACCCAGGACTAAAGCAGGACTAACCCAGGACTAAACCAGGACTAACCCAGGACTAAAGCAGGACCAGGGCAGGACTAAAGCAGGACTAAACCAGGACTAAAGCAGGACTGAACCAGGACTAAAGCAGGACTAACCCAGGACTAAAGCAGGACTAACCCAGGACTAAAGCAGGACCAGGCCAGGACTAAAGCAGGACTAACCCAGGACTAAAGCAGGACTAACCCAGGACTAAAGCAGGACCAGGCCAGGACTAAAGCAGGACTAACCCAGGACTAAAGCAGGACTAACCCAGGACTTGAGCAGGTCTTACCGTGCTGCAGGAGGTCGGTCACGTCCAGCTCCAGAGACGGGATGATTTTGTCGAACATTTTGAACTTTTTTCCAAACCGAGGCATTTGTAAAATCAGACACGAAGGAACCTGCGGCCAGAGAGAGGGTCAGACCGAGTCCTGGTCTAGTCCTGGTCTAGTCCTGGTCTAGTCCTGGTCTAGTCCTGGTCTAGTCCTGGTCTAGTCCTGGTCTAGTCCTGGTCTAGTCCTGGTCTAGTCCTGGCTCAGACCTGGTTCAGCTTGAGCCCGTTGCTGTACAGCGAATGCTCCAGCAGCTGTTGGACCGTGGGCAGGACCAGGCCGTGGTTCTGGTCCAAAAAGATCTGAAAACAGAACGAGTCCTGGACCTTCCCTCCGGAGCACCTGCAAGACACGGGCCAAACAGAACTGAGCACCTGCAAGACACGGGCCAAACAGAACTGAGCACCTGCAAGACACGGGCCAAACAGAACTGAGCACCTGCAAGACACGGGCCAAACAGAACTGAGCACCTGCAAGACACGGGCCAAACAGAACTGAGCACCTGCAAGACACGGGCCAATCAGAACTGAGCACCTGCAAGACACGAGCCAAACAGAACTGAGCACCTGCAAGACACGGGCCAAACAGAACTGAGCACCTGCAAGACACGGGCCAAACAGAACTGAGCACCTGCAAGACACGGGCAAACAGAACTGAGCACCTGCAAGACACGGGCCAAACAGAACTGAGCACCTGCAAGACACGGGCCAAACAGAACTGAGCACCTGCAAGACACGGGCCAAACAGAACTGAGCACCTGCAAGACACGGGCCAAACAGAACTGAGCACCTGCAAGACACGGGCCAAACAGAACTGAGCACCTGCAAGACACTGGACAAACAGAACTGAGCACCTGCAAGACACGGGCCAAACAGAACTGAGCACCTGCAAGACACGAGCCAAACAGAACTGAGCACCTGCAAGACACGGGCCAAACAGAACTGAGCACCTGCAAGACACGGGCCAAACAGAACTGAGCACCTGCAAGACACGGGCCAAACAGAACTGAGCACCTGCAAGACACGGGCCAAACAGAACTGAGCACCTGCAAGACACGGGCCAAACAGAACTGAGCACCTGCAAGACACGGGCCAAACAGAACTGAGCACCTGCAAGACACGGGCCAAACAGAACTGAGCACCTGCAAGACACGGGCCAATCAGCACTGAGCACCTGCAAGACACGAGCCAAACAGAACTGAGCACCTGCAAGACACGGGCCAAACAGAACTGAGCACCTGCAAGACACGGGCCAAACAGAACTGAGCACCTGCAAGACACGGGCCAAACAGAACTGAGCACCTGCAAGACACGGGCCAAACAGAACTGAGCACCTGCAAGACACGGGCCAATCGGCGACAAGCAGTTTGTGTCCGTTTTTGTTTGGTTTGGAAAAGGCGGTGATGGTCCGAGGCTCCGCCCACGTTTATTTATTTTCTTTATTCGGAGTCGGGAACAGTTCTTCTAAAAAAACGGAACAGGATGTTCCAGGAGCTCAGCTCCACCTGTCGTCCCGGGTGCTGCTTTTTTAGGTTTGGGGGAAACCGCAGGAGACCTGCCAGACACAGAGAGAACATGCAAACTCCAAAAGACACAGAAAGAACATGCAAACTCCAAAAGACACAGGGAGAACATGCAAACTCCAAAAGACACAGGGAGGACATGCAAACTCCACACAGGCCCGGGCGATCTGGTGATCGAGCCTGGAACCTGACCCTGGTCCTGGTTCTGCTCCCGGTCCTGGTCCTGACCCCAGTCCTGGTCCTGACCCCGGTCCTGGTCCTGACCCCGGTCCTGGTCCTGACCCCGGTCCTGGTCCTGACCCCGGTCCTGGTCCTGACCCCGGTCCTGGTCCTGACCCCAGTCCTGGTCCTGACCCCAGTCCTGGTCCTGACCCCAGTCCTGTCCGGGTCCTGTGGTTCTGGTTCTTGTGACATTAAATGTTCTGTTCATTTTTCCCACCGAAATTTCGAACTGCTCAAATTAAAATTCAAAACATTGCAGGAGCCAATCAGAGAGCGGGACAGAGCGGGACAGAGCGGGACAGAGCGGGACAGCGTCCAATCAGAGCGTGGGACAGAGCGTCCAATCAGAGAGCGGGACAGAGCGGGACAGAGCGGGACAGAGCGTCCAATCAGAGAGCGGGACAGAGCGTCCAATCAGAGAGCGGGCCGGGGCGTCCAATCAGACAGCGGGACAGAGCGGGACAGAGCGTCCAATCAGAGAGCGGGACAGTGGGACGTACAGATGGAGCAGCGGGTCCAGAGCGAAGACGTGATTCATGAGGACGGAGAGAAACTCCTCTGGATCTGAAACACACAACAACACATCTGTACACCTGTAGGGTCTGTGGTCTGTACACCTGTAGGATTTGTGTTAGGGGCTGTGGTCTGTACACCTGTAGGGTCTGTGGTCTGTACACCTGTAGGGTTTGTGTTAGGGGCTGTGGTCTGTACACCTGTATGGTTTGTGTTAGGGGCTGTGGCCTGTACACCTGTATGGTTTGTGTTATGGACTGTGGTCTGTACACCTGTAGGGTTTGTGTTAGGGGCTGTGGTCTGTACACCTGTATAGTATGTGGTCTGTACACCTGTATGGTTTGTGTTAGGGGCTGTGGTCTGTACACCTGTATGGTTTGTGTTAGGGGCTGTGGTCTGTACACCTGTATGGTTTGTGTTAGGGGCTGTGGTCTGTACACCTGTATGGTTTGTGTTAGGGGCTGTGGTCTGTACACCTGTATGGTATGTGGTCTGTACACCTGTATGGTTTGTGTTAGGGGCTGTGGTCTGTACACCTGTATAGTATGTGGTCTGTACACCTGTATGGTTTGTGTTAGGGGCTGTGGTCTGTACACCTGTATGGTTTGTGTTAGGGGCTGTGGTCTGTACACCTGTATAGTATGTGGTCTGTACACCTGTATGGTTTGTGTTAGGGGCTGTGGTCTGTACACCTGTATATTATGTGGTCTGTACACCTGTAGGGTTTGTGTTAGGGGCTGTGGTCTGTACACCTGTATGGTATGTGGTCTGTACACCTGTATGGTTTGTGTTAGGGGCTGTAGTGAACCTTTCTCGTCGGTGGTGAAGGTTTGGCTGAATCCATGCTTCTGAAGCTGCCTCCTCAGTTTCATCACATGACGTCCGTCCACAAAACCCTCTCTGCAAAAAGAACCAAATCAAAACATGCCAGATGCCCTCCCACTACAGGCTCCACCCAGAAGACCCTCCAAAAGATTGACTAGGAGCAGTAGAAGTTGTAGTAATTGTAGTAGTAGAAGGTGTAGTAGTAGTAGTAGAAGGTGTAGTAGTAGTTGTAGTAGAAGGTGTAGTAGTAGTAGTAGAAGGTGTAGTAGTAGTAGAAGGTGTAGTAGTAGTAGTAGTAGAAGGTGTAGTAGTAGTAGAAGGTGTAGTAGTAGTTGTAGTAGAAGGTGTAGTAGTAGTAGTAGAAGGTGTAGTAGTAGTAGAAGGTGTAGTAGTAGTTGTAGTAGAAGGTGTAGTAGTAGTAGTAGAAGGTGTAGTAGTAGTAGAAGGTGTAGTAGTAGTTGTAGTATTCATAGTGAGTACCTTCGTAGTGGGTTGACGATGTCTTGCAGTAAAATCTTCTGAACTTCAGTGTCTTGAGGCGAAGTCGATTTAAACAAAAGAGAATCCAAAACCGACGAACAGCTGAAAAGACTGAAGGGGTGACAGAGGAGTGAGAGGAGTGAGAGGAGTGACAGAGGAGTGAGAGGAGTGACAGAGGAGTGACAGAGGAGTGAGAGGAGTGACAGAGGAGTGACAGAGGAGTGAGAGGAGTGACAGAGGAGTGACAGAGGAGTGAGAGGAGTGACAGAGGAGTGACAGAGGAGTGACAGAGGAGTGAGAGGAGTGACAGAGGAATGAGAGGAGTGACAGAGGAGTGAGAGGAGTGACAGAGGAGTGACAGAGGAGTGAGAGGAGTGACAGAGGAGTGACAGAGGAGTGAGAGGAGTGACAGAGGAGTGACAGAGGAGTGAGAGGAGTGACAGAGGAGTGACAGAGGAGTGACAGAGGAGTGAGAGGAGTGACAGAGGAGTGACAGAGGAGTGACAGAGGAGTGAGAGGAGTGACAGAGGAGTGACAGAGGAGTGACAGAGGAGTGAGAGGAGTGACAGAGGAGTGAGAGGAGTGACAGAGGAGTGACAGAGGAGTGACAGAGGAGTGAGAGGAGTGACAGAGGAGTGAGAGGAGTGACAGAGGAGTGAGAGGAGTGACAGAGGAGTGACAGAGGAGTGACAGAGGAGTGAGAGGAGTGACAGAGGAGTGAGAGGAGTGACAGAGGAGTGACAGAGGAGTGAGAGGAGTGACAGAGGAGTGACAGAGGAGTGAGAGGAGTGACAGAGGAGTGACAGAGGAGTGAGAGGAGTGACAGAGGAGTGACAGAGGAGTGACAGAGGAGTGACAGAGGAGTGACAGAGGAGTGAGAGGAGTGACAGAGGAGTGAGAGGAGTGACAGAGGAGTGACAGAGGAGTGAGAGGAGTGACAGAGGAGTGACAGAGGAGTGACAGAGGAGTGACAGAGGAGTGACAGAGGAGTGAGAGGAGTGACAGAGGAGTGACAGAGGAGTGACAGAGGAGTGAGAGGAGTGACAGAGGAGTGAGAGGAGTGACAGAGGAGTGAGAGGAGTGACAGAGGAGTGAGAGGAGTGACAGAGGAGTGACAGAGGAGTGACAGAGGAGTGAGAGGAGTGACAGAGGAGTGAGAGGAGTGACAGAGGAGTGACAGAGGAGTGAGAGGAGTGACAGAGGAGTGAGAGGAGTGACAGAGGAGTGACAGAGGAGTGACAGAGGAGTGAGAGGAGTGACAGAGGAGTGAGAGGAGTGACAGAGGAGTGAGAGGAGTGACAGAGGAGTGAGAGGAGTGACAGAGGAGTGAGAGGAGTGACAGAGGAGTGACAGAGGAGTGACAGAGGAGTGACAGAGGAGTGACAGAGGAGTGACAGAGGAGTGAGAGGAGTGACAGAGGAGTGACAGAGGAGTGAGAGGAGTGACAGAGGAGTGACAGAGGAGTGACAGAGGAGTGACAGAGGAGTGACAGAGGAGTGAGAGGAGTGACAGAGGAGTGAGAGGAGTGACAGAGGAGTGACAGAGGAGTGACAGAGGAGTGACAGAGGAGTGACAGAGGAGTGACAGAGGAGTGACAGAGGAGTGAGAGGAGTGACAGAGGAGTGACAGAGGAGTGACAGAGGAGTGACAGAGGAGTGACAGAGGAGTGACAGGAGTGACAGGAGTGACAGAGGAGTGACAGAGGAGTGACAGAGGAGTGAGAGGAGTGACAGGAGTGACAGGAGTGACAGAGGAGTGAGAGGAGTGACAGAGGAGTGACAGAGGAGTGACAGGAGTGACAGAGGAGTGACAGAGGAGTGACAGAGGAGTGACAGAGGAGTGAGAGGAGTGACAGAGGAGTGACAGAGGAGTGACAGAGGAGTGACAGAGGAGTGACAGAGGAGTGAGAGGAGTGACAGAGGAGTGACAGAGGAGTGAGAGGAGTGACAGAGGAGTGACAGAGGAGTGAGAGGAGTGACAGAGGAGTGAGAGGAGTGACAGAGGAGTGACAGAGGAGTGACAGAGGAGTGAGAGGAGTGACAGAGGAGTGACAGAGGAGTGACAGAGGAGTGAGAGGAGTGACAGAGGAGTGACAGAGGAGTGACAGGAGTGACAGAGGAGTGAGAGGAGTGACAGAGGAGTGACAGAGGAGTGACAGGAGTGACAGAGGAGTGACAGAGGAGTGACAGGAGTGACAGAGGAGTGACAGAGGAGTGACAGAGGAGTGACAGGAGTGACAGAGGAGTGAGAGGAGTGACAGAGGAGTGACAGGAGTGACAGAGGAGTGACAGAGGAGTGACAGAGGAGTGACAGAGGAGTGAGAGGAGTGACAGAGGAGTGAGAGGAGTGACAGAGGAGTGAGAAGAGTGACTGAGGAGTGACAGAGGAGTGACAAAGGAGTGACAGAGGAGTGACAGAGGAGTGACAGAGGAGTGACAGAGGAGTCCCGACCTGAAGAGGGCGCTGTCCATGTAGCAGGAGTTATGGTGACCCTGAATGCCCTTCATCTTCCCCACCAGGAGGCGCTCCACCTGCTCCACCGCTGGAGGAGGAACCGGCTCTGAGGAGACAAGAAA
>CM068350.1:44695801-44723301 GCA_034769755.1 Odontamblyopus lacepedii
GTGAGGACAGGTGGGGACAGGTGAGGACAGGTGAGGACAGGTGAGGACAGGTGGGGACAGGTGAGGACAGGTGAGGACAGGTGGGGACAGGTGAGGACAGGTGGGGACAGGTGGGGACAGGGGAGGACAGGTGAGGACAGGTGGGGACAGGTGGGGACAGGGGAGGACAGGTGGGGACAGTGGGGACAGGTGAGGACAGGTGGGGACAGGTGGGGACAGGGGAGGACAGGTGAGGACAGGTGGGGACAGGTGGGGACAGGGGAGGACAGGTGAGGACAGGTGGGGACAAGTGAGGACAGGTGGGGACAGGTGAGGACAGGTGGGGACAGGTGGGGACAGTGGGGACAGGTGGGGACAAGTGGGGACAGGTGAGGACAGGTGAGGACAGGTGGGGACAGGTGAGGACAGGTGGGGACAGGTGGGGACAGGTGAGGACAGGTGGGGACAGGTGAGGACAGGTGAGGACAGGTGGGGACAGGTGAGGACAGGTGGGGACAGGTGGGGACAGTGGGGACAGGTGAGGACAGGTGGGGACAGGTGGGAACAGGTGAAGACAGGTGGGGACAGGTGAGGACAGGTGAGGACAGGTGAGGAAAGTGGGGACAGGTGAGGACAGGTGGGGACAGGTGGGGACAGGTGGGGACAGGTGAAGACAGGTGGGGACAGGTGAGGACAGGTGAGGACAGGTGAGGACAGTGGGGACAGGTGAGGACAGGTGGGGACAGGTGGGGACAGGTGAGGACAGTGGGGACAGGTGAGGACAGGTGGGGACAGGTGGGGACAGTGGGGACAGGTGAGGACAGGTGGGGACAGTGGGGACAGGTGAGGACAGGTGGGGACAGTGGGGACAGGTGAGGACAGGTGAGGACAGGTCGGGACAGGTGAAAACAGGTCGGGACAGGTGGGAACAGGTGGGGACAGGTGAGGACAGGTGAGGACAGGTGGGGACAGGTGAGGACAGGTCGGGACAGGTGGGGACAGGTGAGGACAGGTGAGGACAGGTGGGGACAGGTGAGGACAGGTGGGGACAGGTGGGGACAGGTGAGGACAGGTGAGGACAGGTGGGGACAGGTGAGGACAGGTGGGGACAGGTGGGGACAGGTGAGGACAGGTGGGGACAGGTGAGGACAGGTGAGGACAGGTGGGGACAGGTGAGGACAGGTGAGGACAGGTGGGGACAGGTGAGGACAGGTGGGGACAGGTGGGGACAGGTGAGGACAGGTGGGGACAGGTGGGGACAGGTGAGGACAGGTGAGGACAGGTGGGGACAGGTGAGGACAGGTGGGGACAGGTGGGGACAGGTGAGGACAGGTGGGGACAGGTGAGGACAGGTGGGGACAGGTGAGGGCAGGTGAGGACAGGTGGGGACAGGTGGGGACAGGTGGGAACAGGTGAGGACAGGTGAGGACAGGTGGGGACAGGTGAGGACAGGTGGGGACAGGTGGGGACAGGTGGGGACTGGTGTGGACTGGTGCGGACTGGTGGGGACTGGTGGGGACTGGTGGGGACAGGTGGGGACAGGTGGGGACAGGTGAGGACAGGTGGGGACAGGTGGGGACAGGTGAGGACAGGTGGGGACAGGTGAGGACAGGTGAGGACAGGTGAGGACAGGTGAGGACAGGTGGGGACAGGTGAGGACAGGTGAGGACAGGTGGGGACAGGTGGGGACAGGTGAGGACAGGTGAGGACAGGTGGGGACAGGTGAGGACAGGTGGGGACAGGTGAGGACAGGTGAGGACAGGTGAGGACAGGTGAGGACAGGTGGGGACAGGTGAGGACAGGTGGGGACAGGTGGGGACAGGTGAGGACAGGTGGGGACAGGTGAGGACAGGTGAGGACAGGTGGGGACAGGTGAGGACAGGTGAGGACAGGTGAGGACAGGTGGGGACAGGTGAGGACAGGTGAGGACAGGTGGGGACAGGTGAGGACAGGTGAGGACAGGTGGGGACAGGTGAGGACAGGTGGGGACAGGTGGGGACAGGTGAGGACAGGTGGGGACAGGTGAGGACAGGTGAGGACAGGTGGGGACAGGTGGGGACAGGTGAGGACAGGTGGGGACAGGTGAGGACAGGTGAGGACAGGTGAGGACAGGTGGGGACAGGTGAGGACAGGTGAGGACAGGTGGGGACAGGTGAGGACAGGTGGGGACAGGTGAGGACAGGTGAGGACAGGTGGGGACAGGTGAGGACAGGTGAGGACAGGTGGGGACAGGTGAGGACAGGTGGGGACAGGTGACCTCCGTGAGCTTCATTAAACACACAGGACTCACCAGCTCCAGTCCAGCCATCACGTGCTGGACGCCCGGCAGATCCCCGATCCACCGTATGGTCCCGAAGCCGCGCCCGCTCCCCAAGTCGATCTCCACCAGAGAGTCCAGCCCCAGAGAGCCTGCAGGGGGCAATGTGGAGTCCAGCCCCAGAGAGCCTGCAGGGGGCAATGTGGAGTCCAGCCCCAGAGCGCCTGCAGGGGCCGCTGTGGAGTCCAGCCCCAGAGCGCCTGCAGGGGCCGCTGTGGAGTCCAGCCCCAGAGCGCCTGCAGGGGGTGCTGCCGTGTACAGGTCATCTGGGTCTGACAGAAGACAAATATGTAACAGGACTGTAACAGGACTAAACCAGGACTAAACCAGGACTAGACCAGAACTAAACCAGGACTAGACCAGGACTAGACCAGGACTAAACCAGGACTAGACCTGGACTGTTATAACTGTGTGAATTATAAATTGTGAACTTATAGATCTGTGCAGTACCGGGTTCAGGATCCACTTTGGCAATGCCCTCAAGAGGAACGACGGAGGTCCCCGAGTCGCCCTGGAACACACGGGAACATTAAAGAACACTCAGGAACATTAAAGAACACTCAGGAACATTAAAGAACACTCAGGAACATTAAAGAACACTCAGGAACATTAAAGAACACTCAGGAACATTAAAGAACACTCAGGAACATTAAAGAACACTCAGGAACATTAAAGAACACTCAGGAACATTAAAGAACACTCAGGAACATTAAAGAACACTCAGGAACATTAAAGATCACTCAGGAACATTAAAGAACACTCAGGAGCATTAAAGAACACTCAGGAACATTAAAGAACACTCAGGAACATTAAAGAACACTCAGGAACATTAAAGAACAGAGAAATGGACAATAAGTTTTTTTCATGATGTTGATAGTTTAGAATCCAGAGACGCCGATAAACAAAATATCGGTCTGTGCTAAAATGTGCAGATATCGAACTGATTAATCGGTACCTTCAGTGAGGAACACTGAGGAACAGTATCTGCATGTAAACCGTGCCCCTGTGGCTGTGTTTTCTCTCTGTAACTGTCCTAATGTGAAGAAATGTTCCGCAGTGGGGCTTTAATCAGGACTCACAGAGATGTGGACCAGAGTCTCGTTCTTCTCTATGAAGATCACGGTGCCCTCTACAGGCTGCTCCACGTCATTGATGAACATAACCCGGTCTCCTGCTCGGAGTCTGGACTCTGGTCTGGACTCTGGTCTGGACTCTGGTCTGGACTCTGGTCTGGACTGGTCGGTCTTGGATTCTTCAGACGCTGCTTTTGGTTCCTTTGAGTCTGAGGGAGGAACCATGTGTGTTAAATAATCTGTCTGTTCCAAACATCAGAATCATGTTTTTATTTTTCTGTTTGGTTAAAAGGTTCGGTCAGAACCGGTCCGTGCGCTGTGGTTTCACACACGTCACTTTGGGAAGGGTCTGAAAGTTTAAGGAAATTATTCTAAATGAACCTGAAGCGGCTCCTGGCTCCACCTTCAGGACGCACTCCAAAGGAACAAGAGACACTTTCCCCAAGTTTCCGCCCTGAAACACACAACCAGGATAAAGACTGAACCAGGACTATAACAGGTCTGAAACTGGTCTGAACCAGTTTCCTTTTCTCTCTGCCCCTCTGCTTCTCCTGCTGTACACAGTGACATCACGACGTACCTCGACGTGCACCAGCGTCCTTCCAGTTCTCGCCTCCACAAACACCACAGCGCCCTCTGCAGTCCCATTCTTGTCCACCTCAAACTGAACCCAGTCTCCTGCTCTGGGCAGCTCTGGTTCAGACGTGGTCCCAGACCTGGTCCCAGACCTGGTCCCAGTCCTAGTGCCAGTCCTGGCCTCAGCCTTGGTCTTGGGCTCAGAAGTCGTCTTCAGACTATGGGGCAGATTAGACATGGATTTATGGTTCAGAATGTGAAGGTCCATGGATTTTGGGGTTCAGTATTTATCGTGTGGACAGATTTTGGCTCTTGTACGAGCTGACATTATCCCATAATCTGACATTATCCCATAATCTGACATTATCCCATAATCTGACATTATCCCATAATCTGACATTATCCCATAATCTGACATTATCCCATAATCTGACATTATCCCATAATCTGACATTATCCCATAATCTGACATTATCCCATAATCTGACATTATCCCATAATCTGACATTATCCCATAATCTGACATTATCCCATAATCTGACATTATTATATAATCTCATAATAATATTCATGGGTTTATGGGGTTTTCCTGATGTTTTTGTTTTATAAACTAGTCTCACTATTTCTCTTACCTGGTTTTGAGATGAAGATTCAGTCTGGTCTTTGGTCTGGACTCTTCAGATCCTGGATTCAGTTTGAGGGACTTTGAGCGGCTTTTGGTGGCTCGTTTACTCTGATCTGGATCTTCGTACAGATGGTCCTGATCTGGGACATTTGCAAACAGGAACTTTGGACCAGAGTCCCAAGTCTCCGGTCTGGACTCTGGTCTGGACTCTGGTCTGGACTCTGGTCTGGACTCTGGTCTGGACTCTGGTCTGGACTCTGGTTTGGACTCTGGTCTGGACTCTGGTTTGGACTCTCGGTGAGGAGGGTCTTGGTGGAAATGGTTTGGCAGGAAGGACAAGGGCTGGTTTTGGTCTGCGTGGGGTCGTGGATCTGGTCTGAGTCTCAGAGACCGTCTCATTCTCAGTTCTGGACTTCGGTCTGGTTCTGGTCCGGTCTCTGGTTCTGGTCCAGTCTCTGGTTCTGGTCCAGTCTCTGGTTCCGCAGCTGTGATCTTGTTGAAGGTGACGAACACTCCACAGTTTTCGTCACAAGAGAAAAATCGTTCTCCTCTGAAAGATCCATCGGTGTCGCCTTTTCCTCGATCGAAACCCTGAAACCGAAAATGAGACACAGTGAGGACAGGAGCCGACAGGAGCCGACAGGGGCAGACAGGAGCCGACAGGAGCAGACAGGAGCAGACGGGAGCAGACGGGAGCAGACAGGAGCAGACAGGAGCAGACAGGAGCAGACAGGAGCAGAAAGGAGGAGGCAGGAGCAGACAGGAACAGACAGGAGCAGAAAGGAGGAGGCAGGAGCAGACAGGAACAGACAGGGGCAGACAGGAGCAGACAGGAGCCGACAGGAGCAAACAGGGGCAGACAGGGGCAGGCAGGAGCAGACAGGAGCAGACAGGGGCAGACAGGAGCAGACAGGAACAGACAGGAGCAGAAAGGAGGAGGCAGGAGCAGACAGGAGCAGACAGGAGCAGACAGGAACAGACAGGAGCAGACAGGAACAGACAGGAGCAGAAAGGAGGAGGCAGGAGCAAACAGGAGCAGACAGGAGCAGACAGGAGCAGACAGGTGCAGGCAGGAGCAGACAGGAGCAGACAGGAACAGACAGGAGCAGACAGGAACAGACAGGAGCAGAAAGGAGGAGGCAGGAGCAGACAGGAGCAGACAGGAGCAGACAGGAGCAGACAGGAGCAGACAGGAGCAGACAGGTTCCTCTCACTGCTCTTTGGGCCGGTTGGAGGATCATGTTTCGTCAGAGTAACATCCATTCATCTCTCGATAGTAGAAGGTGAATATCGCTGATCTCTGTGAACTCTGACCTCGGACCCCTATGTGACCTCTGACCTGTGTGACCTGTGACCTCTGTGACCTGTGTGACCTCTGACCCCTATGTGACCTCTGACCTGTGTGACCTGTGACCTCTGACCTGTGTGACCTGTGACCTGTGTGACCTGTGACCTCTGACCTGTGACCTGTGGCCTGTGTGTGTTTATTAGGATCCCCTTTAGCCGTTGCCGTAGCGACAGCTGCTCTTCCTGGGGTCCACATCATAAAAACACATTTATTAGAAAACAATAAGAATCTGTCACATTAAATCCTGATTCAATCTGAACTCATCTGCAGTGTTTTAAACACAGATTCAGCACCTGATACAAGAAAAGGTTTAAAAGGCTTTTGTTTGTTGTTACATTTAAAATGTGAAGGAGGGAATTCCTGTTTTCATTCCTCTGAAAATAATGGTTTTCTGTGCAGTGTTGCTATTCCACGGTGGAAGAATGAAACAACATTTGAAGCACGTTTTGTATTGAAATTACGGCTAAAGGAAAAACCGTTGTACAGAACATTTGGTATTTTGGATAAAACTTCTGAAGAAGCAGAGAAACATCAGCCTTATTTTTCACCAAACTGCTGCTCTGTGCAGACTCAGAACATCTGTGTGTGTGGAACAGTTCAGAGCGAGACGCGCTGCCTTATTTTGGACTGTTTGGAGTTTGTTTCTCTCTTTATCTGAAGCACTGGACCACAGCACTGGGCAACACGGCAAGTGAGAGAAAACAGTTTGAGTAATTAGAGGAATTAATTTAAAAGGTATAAAATATGAACATCTTCTTAAAACAGCTGGTTCTGGTCTTCCCATCACTGCCACAGTGCGCTCAGTCTGCAGGGACCAGTTCAGTCTGCTGGGACCAGTTCAGTCTGCAGGGACCAGTTCAGTCTGCAGGGACCAGTTCAGTCTGCTGGGACCAGCTCAGTCTGCTGGGACCAGCTCAGTCTGCTGGGACCAGCTCAGTCTGCTGGGACCAGCTCAGTCTGGGACCAGTTCAGTCTGCTGGGACCAGTTCAGTCTGCTGGGACCAGTTCAGTCTGCTGGGACCAGTTCAGTCTGCTGGGACCAGCTCAGTCTGCTGGGACCAGCTCAGTCTGCTGGGACCAGTTCAGTCTGCTGGGACCAGTTCAGTCTGCTGGGACCAGTTCAGTCTGCTGGGACCAGCTCAGTCTGCTGGGACCAGCTCTGCTGTCAGTACTGACTCCCAAAAGTCTTGTTTCTTCTACCTGATTTATAGCTGTACATCTACAGACAGATCTAGTTTTGGCCAAACTTTAATTTTATAATTTGATCAATAGAATGTTTTTGGTTTTTGACATATTTAGAACTAATTTATTGGTATGGACCTCCACAGATGAACCTGAGGGCCTCCACAGATGAACCTGAGGGCCTCCACAGATGAACCTGAGGGCCTCCACAGATGAACCTGAGGGCCTCCACAGATGAACCTGAGGGCCTCCACAGATGAACCTGAGGGCCTCCACAGATGAACCTGAGGGCCTCCACAGATGAACCTGAGGGCCTCCACAGATGAACCTGAGGGCCTCCACAGATGAACCTGAGGGCCTCCACAGATGAACCTGAGGGCCTCCACAGATGAACCTGAGGGCCTCCACAGATGAACCTGAGGGCCTCCACAGATGAACCTGAGGGCCTCCACAGATGAACCTGGCAGATATACTGTGGTGTCATCTGCACACATCACTGCCCTGACAGACTGTAAGATAAAAGGAGGTCATTGGTGAAAATAGAAAACAATAAAGGTCCTAAGCAGCTGCCCTGAGGGATTCCACACTGCAGCTCTTTTAATTATTATTGTTTAAAGTTGCCCACAATTTTCTCCCATCATTTTTATTTTCCTGTATTCTCACTTGGAAATGCAGTCTTTTCTTTTTCCTGTTAGAACTAGTCACTCTGTTCCTTCATTTGCAGTAAGTCCCCCAGTCCTTCAGTCCTTCAGTCCTTCAGTCCCCCAGTCCCCCAGTCCCCCAGTCCTTCAGTCCTTCAGTCCTTCAGTCCCCCAGTCCTTCAGTCCTTCAGTCCTTCAGTCCTTCAGTCCCCCAGTCCTTCAGTCCTTCAGTCCCCCAGTCCTTCAGTCCTTCAGTCCTTCAGTCCTTCAGTCCTTCAGTCCTTCAGTCCTTCAGTCCTTCAGTCCTTCAGTCCCCCAGTCCCCCAGTCCTTCAGTCCTTCAGTCCCCCAGTCCTTCAGTCCCCCAGTCCCCCAGTCCTTCAGTCCTTCAGTCCTTCAGTCCCCCAGTCCTTCAGTCCTTCAGTCCTTCAGTCCTTCAGTCCTTCAGTCCTTCAGTCCCCCAGTCCCCCAGTCCTTCAGTCCTTCAGTCCTTCAGTCCTTCAGTCCCCCAGTCCTTCAGTCCTTCAGTCCTTCAGTCCTTCAGTCCTTCAGTCCTTCAGTCCCCCAGTCCTTCAGTCCTTCAGTCCTTCAGTCCCCCAGTCCTTCAGTCCTTCAGTCCTTCAGTCCTTCAGTCCCCCAGTCCCCCAGTCCTTCAGTCCTTCAGTCCTTCAGTCCCCCAGTCCTTCAGTCCTTCAGTCCTTCAGTCCTTCAGTCCCCCAGTCCTTCAGTCCTTCAGTCCTTCAGTCCCCCAGTCCTTCAGTCCTTCAGTCCTTCAGTCCTTCAGTCCCCCAGTCCCCCAGTCCTTCAGTCCTTCAGTCCTTCAGTCCCCCAGTCCTTCAGTCCTTCAGTCCTTCAGTCCTTCAGTCCCCCAGTGCTTCAGTCCTTCAGTCCTTCAGTCCCCCAGTCCCCCAGTCCTTCAGTCCTTCAGTCCCCCAGTCCTTCAGTCCCCCAGTGCTTCAGTCCTTCAGTCCTTCAGTCCCCCAGTCCTTCAGTCCTTCAGTCCTTCAGTCCTTCAGTCCCCCAGTCCTTCAGTCCTTCAGTCCTTCAGTCCTTCAGTCCTTCAGTCCTTCAGTCCCCCAGTCCCCCAGTCCTTCAGTCCTTCAGTCCTTCAGTCCCCCAGTCCTTCAGTCCTTCAGTCCTTCAGTCCCCCAGTCCTTCAGTCCTTCAGTCCTTCAGTCCCCCAGTCCTTCAGTCCTTCAGTCCTTCAGTCCTTCAGTCCTTCAGTCCTTCAGTCCTTCAGTCCTTCAGTCCTGTCCTATTTGCAGTTTTCTTTGCTTCGTCTCTGTAACATAAGATTACGCAGATCCTCATCTAACCGTGATGCTCTAGAACTTCTAACAGTAAACTTTTTATAGGTGCATGTGTCTGTTTACTACTGGAAACAGCAGATGTTCAAACGCCCTCAGTGCCTGATCTGGGTGCTCCTCCTTATACACATCTGTCCAACATCAATTTTGTACTTCGTTACTGTAAGAATTCTGTCAGAAGCTTTTATATGATCTTTTATACAACAGGTTTTCCTTTGGGTCCTTTTGTTTTTCTAGTTAGAGCCACTGAACTGTGGTCACTGCACCCGATTGACACTGATATTAGAACAAATATCCTTCGTGTTTGTAAAGACCAGATCTATACATGTAGATGTGACCTCTGACCTGTGACCTGTGACCTGTATGACCTGTGTGACCTGTATGACCTGTGACCTGTGTGACCTGTATGACCTGTATTACCTGTGACCCCTGTGTGACCTGTGACCTGTATGACCTGTGTGACCTGTATGACCTGTGACCTGTGTGACCTGTATGACCTGTGTGACCTGTGACCCGTGTGTGACCTGTGACCTGTATGACCTGTGACCACTGACCTGTGACCCATGTGTGACCTGTGACCCCTGTGTGACCTGTGACCTGTGTGACCTGTGACCCCTGTGTGACCTGTGACCCCTGTGTCACTTGTGACCCCTGTGTGACCTGTGACCCCTGTGTGACCTGTGACCCCTGTGTGACCTGTGTGACCTGTATGACCTGTGACCTGTATGACCTGTGTGACCTGTGTGACCTGTGACCTGTATGACCTGTGACCTGTGTGACCTGTGACCTGTGTGACCTGTATGACCTGTGTGACCTGTGACCACTGACCTGTGTGACCTGTGACCCGTGTGTGACCTGTGACCCCTGTATGACCTGTGACCTGTATGACCTGTGACCTGTATGACCTGTGACCTGTATGACCTGTGTGACCTGTGACCACTGACCTGTGTGACCTGTGACCCGTGTGTGACCTGTGACCCCTGTATGACCTGTGACCTGTATGACCTGTGACCTGTATGACCTGTGACCTGTATGACCTGTGACCTCTGACCTGTATGACCTGTGACCTGTGACCTCTGTGACCTGTGTGACCTGTGACCTGTGACCCCTGTGTCACCTGTGACCCCTGTGTGACCTGTGACCCCTGTGTGACCTGTGACCCCTGTGTGACCTGTGACCCCTGTGTGACCTGTGACCCCTGTGTGCGTCACCTGCAGCTCGATGCCGTAGTAGCGCCCCCTCAGGTCGTGGCGGGTCGTGGGTTGGGTGATGGGGCCGATGTAGCGCACGGTTCCTCTGCAGAGCGTCTCCTGGAGCTGGACCCACACGGCGGTGCCCGTCTGCAGCTGGGGCCCCGTCTGCAGCTGGGGCCCCGTCTGCAGCTGCCCCACAGCCTCCAGCCTCTCCTCCTCCGGCAGCGCCATCAGCAGCTGCGCCTCCTCCCTGCTGAGTGGCTGCAGGCGCTCCACCTCCACGGGGTAATCCAAGCTGCTGTAGGTCCCTACGGGAGTCACACGGAGCGACCGCCCGGGGCCCCGATCCCGGATCCTCCGCCGGGGGCAGGAGCAGATCCGACCGGCTTTAAACGTGCTGTAGGAATCAGCCGCACGCGTCAGGATAAAGTACTGAAGGTCCTCCATCATCACCTGCACAACAACAAAGACTAGAGTAAAGAGGAGGAGAGAGGAGGAGAGAGGAGGAGAGAGGAGGAGAGAGGAGGAGAGAGGAGAGGAGGAGAGAGGAGAGAGGAGAGAGGAGAGAGGAGAGAGGAGGAGAGAGGAGGAGAGAGGAGAGGAGGAGGAGAGAGGAGGAGAGAGGAGGAGAGGAGGAGAGAGGAGGAGAGAGGAGAGAGGAGAGGAGAGGAGGAGAGAGGAGAGGAGGAGAGGAGGAGGAGAGAGGAGGAGAGAGGAGAGAGGAGAGGAGAGGAGAGAGGAGGGAGAGAGGAGAGGAGGAGAGGAGGAGAGGAGGGAGAGAGGAGAGAGGGAGGAGAGAGGAGAGGAGGAGAGAGGAGGAGAGAGGAGAGAGGAGAGAGGAGGAGAGAGGAGAGGAGGAGAGAGAGGAGGAGAGAGGAGAGGAGGAGAGAGGAGAGGAGAGAGGAGGAGAGAGGAGAGGAGAGAGGAGAGAGGAGAGGAGGAGAGGAGGAGAGGAGAGAGGAGAGGAGGAGAGAGGAGGAGAGGAGGAGAGAGGAGAGGAGGAGAGAGAGGAGGCGGAGAGAGGAGGAGGAGAGAGGAGGAGAGGAGGAGAGAGGAGAGGAGGAGGAGAGAGGAGAGAGGAGAGAGAGGAGGAGGAGAGAGGAGGAGGAGAGAGGAGGAGGAGAGAGGAGAAGGTCCTCCTGACCTCCTCTGCTCCTCTGTTCCTCTGCTCCTCTGTTCCTCTGCTCCTCTGTTCCTCTGCTCCTCTCCTCCTCTGTTCCTCTGTTCCTCTGCTCCTCTGTTCCTCTGTTCCTCTGCTCCTCTGCTCCTCTGTTCCTCTCCTCCTCTGTTCCTCTGCTCCTCTGTTCCTCTGCTCCTCTCCTCCTCTGTTCCTCTGTTCCTCTGCTCCTCTGTTCCTCTGCTCCTCTGTTCCTCTGCTCCTCTGTTCCTCTGCTCCTCTGTTCCTCTGTTCCTCTGCTCCTCTGCTCCTCTGTTCCTCTGCTCCTCTGTTCCGCTCCTCCTCTGTTCCTCTGCTCCTCTGCTCCTCTGTTCCTCTGTTCCTCTGCTCCTCTGTTCCTCTGCTCCTCTCCTCCTCTGCTCTTCTGTTCCTCTGCTCCTCTGTTCCTCTGCTCCTCTGTTCCGCTCCTCCTCTGTTCCTCTGCTCCTCTGTTCCTCTGCTCCTCTGTTCCGCTCCTCCTCTGTTCCTCTGTTCCTCTGCTCCTCTGCTCCTCTGCTCCTCTGTTCCTCTGCTCCTCTGTTCCTCTGCTCCTCTGTTCCTCTGTTCCTCTGCTCCTCTGCTCCTCTGTTCCTCTGCTCCTCTGTTCCTCTGTTCCTCTGCTCCTCTGTTCCTCTGCTCCTCTGTTCCTCTGTTCCTCTGTTCCTCTGCTCCTCTCCTCCTCTGTTCCTCTGTTCCTCTGTTCCTCTGCTCCTCTGTTCCTCTGCTCCTCTGTTCCTCTGCTCCTCTGTTCCTCTGTTCCTCTGCTCCTCTGCTCCTCTGTTCCTCTGCTCCTCTGCTCCTCTCCTCCTCTCCTCCTCTGCTCCTCCTCTCCTCCTCTGCTCCTCTGTTCCTCTGTTCCTCTCCTCCTCTCCTCCTCTGCTCCTCCTCTCCTCCTCTGCTCCTCTGTTCCTCTGCTCCTCTGTTCCTCTGCTCCTCTGTTCCTCTGTTCCTCTGCTCCTCTCCTCCTTTGTTCCTCTCCTCCTCTGCTCCTCTCCTCCTCTGCTCCTCTGCTCCTCCTCAGACCTGTTTCCTGTTTGTTTCCTTCATGTTTGTCTCTTTATTATTCGTCTGTTTCATCTGCAAAGCTCCAAACGCTCTGCTCCACCCTGTGATGTCATCAAGTGAACAGCTCCTTTTCCCTTTAGTTCAGTCGAGACTGAAATGATCCAGGTGATTCTAGTGAAGCTGTGTGGAGTTTAAAAACACAGTGGAGCACTTCCTGTATCACCACACGATGACATCACCAGGTGGAACAGAGTGTTTTCAGTCTGAGAGAAGAACTCGTGCTAAATGTGCAGATTTGAGTGAAACATGAGAATGAAACAAACACGACTCCAGGAAACGACATCAGAGCAGCAGAGGATTATGGGACATGGAGTCTCAGTGTAAACTACATTAGAGCAGAGGATTATGGGACATGGAGTCTCAGGATAAACTACATTAGAGCAGAGGATTATGGGACATGGAGTCTCAGGATAAACTACATTAGAGCAGAGGATTATGGGACATGGAGTCTCAGGATAAACTACATTAGAGCAGAGGATTATGGGACATGGAGTCTCAGGATAAACTACATTAGAGCAGAGGATTATGGGACATGGAGTCTCATTAGAACAGAGATCTGGACCCTTTAAATGTGACTCCTGGAGCCTCCAGCAGAGGGCGCCCTTCAACAACTCGACTTCAGTCAAATCTAAAAATATCAGTTTGAGAAACAGAAGCAAGTGAAAGAGTACACAAACTACTACTACTACTACTGCTACTGCTACTGTGACTACTGCAAATACTATTACTACTACTGCCTCTGCTACTGCACTTACATATTTACACAAACTACTACTACTACTGCTACTGTGACTACTGCAAATACTACTACTACTACTGCCTCTGCTACTGCACTTACATATTTACACAAACTACTACTACTACTACTACTACTGTGACTACTGCAAATACTATTACTACTACTGCCTCTGCTACTGCACTTACATATTTACACAAACTACTACTACTACTGCTACTGTGACTACTGCAAATACTATTACTACTACTGCCTCTGCTACTGCACTTACATATTTACACAAACTACTACTACTACTGCTACTGTGACTACTGCAAATACTATTACTACTACTGCCTCTGCTACTGCACTTACATATTTACACAAACTACTACTACTACTACTGTTACTGTGACTACTGCAAATACTATTACTACTACTGCCTCTGCTACTGCACTTACATATTTACACAAACTGTACATAAGAACAGCCGAACAGTATCAACACTACAGTACTCACAGGAAAAGTATTTCCCCAGTACTTCTGCAGTAATCTCAAACAGTAAATGTCAGTCGAGTACTAAAAGTACACAGTTCTGACCTGCTCCTACTCAGCCACCCCAGAGTACTTCTGTTAACTGCAGTTTTTGAAGTATTTGTACCCGAAACAGACGTGTTCCTATGAAGTTATAAACTTTCATTTCCTCTTTCACTTTTACAGGTCACATGACCTGAGACACGCCCCCCTCAGTACTGCGCAGTACACTTCACAGTACCGGTACCGCACAGTACCGCACAGTACACTGCACAGTACCGGTACCGCACAGTACCGGTACCGCACAGTACCAGTACCGCACAGTAACAGTACCGCACAGTAACAGAAACGCGCCCAGTGTGCGGCAGGGGGCGCTTTGCTCCGGAGCTTTACGGTTTGGCACATTTGACCGTAAAAACGCGGAAATAACCCGTAAACAAACGGTAAACAAACCGTAAATACCCCGCACGTACCCCGCAGCTCCCGTCCTCTCCTCTGGCTCTCTGTGGTGAAATCAGTGTCTTTTCGGCTCAGACGCGGCTCGGACGCGGCTCGGACGCTGTTCGGACGCGGCTCGGACGCGTCCCAGAAGCGTTTCACAAAAACACTTTAGAGAATCTGCGCTGCGACCCAAACCTCCTTAAAGTAAAAAACACCAAAGTTTCACTTTTGGTCAAATAAAAACCTTAACTCCTCTGACGTCAGCAGCGTGGACGTGGTGCGCGGTGACGTTGGCAGCGCGAACGTAGTGCGTCAGACTGTAAACATCTAAGATGGCGGAGCGGGACGCGCTGCGGAGACAGATCGAACTGCTCCAGAGTAAGTTTGACTTTTACAGACAAATTAAACGGCTCAATTAAACCCGAAACTGCTCTGGGACACGCACACGGAGCCCTGGTCCCCGGGGCCCGCCGGTACCGGGGCCCTGAGCGCGTTTAACCCGCTTCACACACGGAAATATGGTTTATCTCCGAAAATCACACACATGTCGCGTTCTGTGACGATAAAGACACAAACTCTGTCCTTCTGATAATGTTACACTTACATTTTACTTACACATTTGTACTTTTCTGCAACCTGTCTTTAGTTTAAGGTCAGAGGTCACCGACGGTTAAAACTGTAACATCACTACAGACGTCACTACGTCACTCCAGTAACACACAGACCGCATATACCAGAGTATATATACTGTAATATATACCAGAGTATATATACTATAATATATACCAGAGTATATATACTATAATATATACCAGAGTATATATACTATAATATATACCAGAGTATATATACTGTAATATATACCAGAGTATATATACTGTAATATATACCAGAGTATATATACTGTAATATATACCAGAGTATATATACTGTAATATATACCAGAGTATATATACTGTAATATATACCAGAGTATATATACTGTAATATATACCAGAGTATATATACTGTAATATATACCAGAGTATATATACTGTAATATATACCAGAGTATATATACTATAATATATACCAGAGTATATATACTGTAATATATACCAGAGTATATATACTGTAATATATACCAGAGTATATATACTGTAATATATACCAGAGTATATATACTGTAATATATACCAGAGTATATATACTGTAATATATACCAGAGTATATATACTGTAATATATACCAGAGTATATATACTATAATATATACCAGAGTATATATACTGTAATATATACCAGAGTATATATACTGTAATATATACCAGAGTATATATACTATAATATATACCAGAGTATATATACTGTAATATATACCAGAGTATATATACTATAATATATACCAGAGTATATATACTATAATATATACCAGAGTATATATACTATAATATATACCAGAGTATATATACTGTAATATATACCAGAGTATATATACTATAATATATACCAGAGTATATATACTATAATATATACCAAGTATATATACTGTAATATATACCAGAGTATATATACTATAATATATACCAGAGTATATATACTGTAATATATACCAGAGTATATATACTGTAATATATACCAGAGTATATATACTGTAATATATACCAGAGTATATATACTGTAATATATACCAGAGTATATATACTGTAATATATACCAGAGTATATATACTATAATATATACCAGAGTATATATACTATAATATATACCAGAGTATATATACTGTAATATATACCAGAGTATATATATGTAATATATACCAGAGTATATATACTATAATATATACCAGAGTATATATACTATAATATATACCAGAGTATATATACTGTAATATATACCAGAGTATATATACTATAATATATACCAGAGTATATATACTATAATATATACCAGAGTATATATACTGTAATATATACCAGAGTATATATACTGTAATATATACCAGAGTATATATACTGTAATATATACCAGAGTATATATAGTAGTATATATACCAGAGTATATATACTATAATATATACCAGAGTATATATACTATAATATATACCAGAGTATATATACTGTAATATATACCAGAGTATATATACTGTAATATATACCAGAGTATATATACTGTAATATATACCAGAGTATATATACTGTAATATATACCAGAGTATATATACTATAATATATACCAGAGTATATATACTATAATATATACCAGAGTATATATACTGTAATATATACCAGAGTATATATACTATAATATATACCAGAGTATATATACTGTAATATATACCAGAGTATATATACTATAATATATACCAGAGTATATATACTATAATATATACCAGAGTATATATACTATAATATATACCAGAGTATATATACTGTAATATATACCAGAGTATATATACTGTAATATATACCAGAGTATATATACTATAATATATACCAGAGTATATATACTATAATATATACCAGAGTATATATACTGTAATATATACCAGAGTATATATACTATAATATATACCAGAGTATATATACTGTAATATATACCAGAGTATATATACTATAATATATACCAGAGTATATATACTATAATATATACCAGAGTATATATACTATAATATATACCAGAGTATATATACTGTAATATATACCAGAGTATATATACTGTAATATATACCAGAGTATATATACTGTAATATATACCAGAGTATATATACTGTAATATATACCAGAGTATATATACTGTAATATATACCAGAGTATATATACTGTAATATATACCAGAGTATATATACTGTAATATATACCAGAGTATATATACTGTAATATATACCAGAGTATATATACTGTAATATATACCAGAGTATATATACTGTAATATATACCAGAGTATATATACTGTAATATATACCAGAGTATACATACTATAATATATACCAGAGTATATATACTATAATATATACCAGAGTATATATACTGTAATATATACCAGAGTATATATACTATAATATATACCAGAGTATATATACTGTAATATATACCAGAGTATATATACTGTAATATATACCAGAGTATATATACTGTAATATATACCAGAGTATACATACTATAATATATACCAGAGTATATATACTATAATATATACCAGAGTATATATACTGTAATATATACCAGAGTATATATACTGTAATATATACCAGAGTATATATACTGTAATATATACCAGAGTATATATACTGTAATATATACCAGAGTATATATACTGTAATATATACCAGAGTATATATACTATAATATATACCAGAGTATATATACTGTAATATATACCAGAGTATATATACTATAATATATACCAGAGTATATATACTGTAATATATACCAGAGTATATATACTGTAATATATACCAGAGTATACATACTATAATATATACCAGAGTATATATACTATAATATATACCAGAGTATATATACTGTAATATATACCAGAGTATATATACTGTAATATATACCAGAGTATATATACTGTAATATATACCAGAGTATATATACTGTAATATATACCAGAGTATATATACTATAATATATACCAGAGTATATATACTGTAATATATACCAGAGTATATATAGTAGTATATATATAAAATAGTATATACCATGATCTTACCTTGGTACATGTACAAACATGCTGAGTTTTCGTCGTGTCCTAAACTGAACCGGGTCTCGGTCTTTTCTTTTCGGGGACACGTTTGTCTTTCTCCAGAGAAAACTGCTCTACACTTCGAACGGACTCTGTAAAACCTGCAGAGACCAAATAACAGCAAACTACAGCATGTCTCTGCCACCTGTGCCCCTGTCTGTGCCCCTGTCTGTGCCCCTGTCTGTGCCCCTGTCTGTGCCCCTGTCTGTGCCCCTGTCTGTGCCCCTGTCTGTGCCCCTCTCTGTGCCCCTCTCTGTGCCCCTGTCTGTGCCCCTCTCTGTGCCCCTGTCTGTGCCCCAGTCTGTGCCCCTGTCTGTGCCCCTGTCTGTGCCCCTGTCTGTGCCCCTGTCTGTGCCCCTCTCTGTGCCCCTCTCTGTGCCCCGGTCTGTGCCCCTCTCTGTGCCCCTGTCTGTGCCCCTGTCTGTGCCCCTGTCTGTGCCCCTGTCTGTGCCCCTGTCTGTGCCCCTGTCTGTGCCCCTGTCTGTGCCCCTGTCTGTGCCCCTGTCTGTGCCCCTGTCTGTGCCCCTGTCTGTGCCCCTGTCTGTGCCCCTGTCTGTGCCCCTGTCTGTGCCCCTGTCTGTGCCCCTCTCTGTGCCCCTGTCTGTGCCCCTCTCTGTGCCCCTGTCTGTGCCCCAGTCTGTGCCCCAGTCTGTGCCCCTGTCTGTGCCCCTGTCTGTGCCCCTGTCTGTGCCCCTCTCTGTGCCCCTCTCTGTGCCCCGGTCTGTGCCCCTCTCTGTGCCCCTGTCTGTGCCCCAGTCTGTGCCCCAGTCTGTGCCCCTGTCTGTGCCCCTGTCTGTGCCCCTGTCTGTGCCCCTCTCTGTGCCCCTCTCTGTGCCCCGGTCTGTGCCCCTCTCTGTGCCCCTGTCTGTGCCCCAGTCTGTGCCCCTGTCTGTGCCCCTGTCTGTGCCCCTGTTTCTGTGTGTTCTCTTTGTGTTCTCTGTGTGTTCTCTGTGTGTTCTCTTTGTGTTCTCTGTGTGTTCTCTGTGTGTTCTGTGTGTGTTCTCTGTGTGTTCTGCGTGTGTTCTCTGTGTGTTCTGCGTGTGTTCTCTTTGTGTTCTGTGTGTGTTCTCTTCGTGTTCTCTTCGTGTTCTCTTTGTGTTCTCTTCGTGTTCTCTTCATGTTCTCTTTGTGTTCTCTTCGTGTTCTCTTCGTGTTCTCTTCGTGTTCTCTTTGTGTTCTCTTCGTGTTCTCTTCGTGTTCTCTTCGTGTTCTCTTCGTGTTCTCTTTGTGTTCTCTTCGTGTTCTCTTTGTGTGTTCTCTTTGTGTTCTCTTCATGTTCTCTTCGTGTTCTCTTCGTGTTCTCTTCGTGTTCTCTTCGTGTTCTCTTCGTGTTCTCTTCGTGTTCTCTTCGTGTTCTCTTCGTGTTCTCTTCGTGTTCTCTTTGTGTTCTCTTCGTGTTCTCTTCGTGTTCTCTTCGTGTTCTCTTTGTGTTCTCTTCGTGTTCTCTTTGTGTTCTCTTCGTGTTCTCTTCGTGTTCTCTTCGTGTTCTCTTCGTGTTCTCTTCATGTTCTCTTTGTGTTCTCTTCGTGTTCTCTTCGTGTTCTCTTCGTGTTCTCTTCGTGTTCTCTTTGTGTTCTCTGTGTGTTCTCTGTGTGTTCTCTGTGTGTTCTGCGTGTGTTCTCTTTGTGTTCTGCGTGTGTTCTCTTTGTGTTCTCTTCGTGTTCTCTTTGTGTTCTCTTCGTGTTCTCTTCGTGTTCTTTTCGTGTTCTCTTTGTGTTCTCTTCGTGTTCTCTTTGTGTTCTCTTCGTGTTCTCTTCGTGTTCTCTTCGTGTTCTCTTTGTGTTCTCTGTGTGTTCTCTGTGTGTTCTGTGTGTGTTCTCTGTGTGTTCTGTGTGTGTTCTCTGTGTGTTCTGCGTGTGTTCTCTTTGTGTTCTGCGTGTGTTCTCTTTGTGTTCTGTGTGTGTTCTCTTCGTGTTCTCTTCGTGTTCTCTTCATGTTCTCTTCATGTTCTCTTCGTGTTCTCTTCGTGTTCTCTTCATGTTCTCTTCGTGTTCTCTTCGTGTTCTTTTCGTGTTCTCTTTGTGTTCTCTTCGTGTTCTCTTCGTGTTCTCTTCGTGTTCTCTTCGTGTTCTCTTCGTGTTCTCTTTGTGTTCTCTTCGTGTTCTCTGTGTGTTCTGTGTGTGTTCTCTGTGTGTTCTGTGTGTGTTCTCTGTGTGTTCTGCGTGTGTTCTCTTTGTGTTCTGCGTGTGTTCTCTTTGTGTTCTGTGTGTGTTCTCTTCGTGTTCTCTTTGTGTTCTCTTCGTGTTCTCTTCGTGTTCTCTTCGTGTTCTCTTGTTGTTCTCTTGCTGTTCTCTTGTTCTCTTGTTGTTCTCTTGTTGTTCTCTTGTTGTTCTCTTGTTGTTCTCTTGTTCTTTTGTTCTCTTGTTGTTCTCTTGCTGTTCTCTTGTTCTCTTGTTCTCTTCATGTTCTCTTGCTGTTCTCTTGTTCTTTTGCTGTTCTCTTGTTCTCTTTTTGTTCTCTTGTTGTTCTCTTCGTGTTCTCTTCGTGTTCTCTTCGTGTTCTCTTCGTGTTCTCTTCGTGTTCTCTTCGTGTTCTCTTCGTGTTCTCTGTGTGTTCTGTGTGTGTTCTCTGTGTGTTCTGTGTGTGTTCTCTGTGTGTTCTGCGTGTGTTCTCTTTGTGTTCTGCGTGTGTTCTCTTTGTGTTCTGTGTGTGTTCTCTTCGTGTTCTCTTTGTGTTCTCTTCGTGTTCTCTTCGTGTTCTCTTCGTGTTCTCTTTGTGTTCTCTTCGTGTTCTCTTCGTGTTCTCTTTGTGTTCTCTTCGTGTTCTCTTTGTGTTCTCTTCGTGTTCTCTTCATGTTCTCTTCATGTTCTCTTCGTGTTCTCTTTGTGTTCTCTTCGTGTTCTCTTCATGTTCTCTTCATGTTCTCTTCGTGTTCTCTTCGTGTTCTCTTTGTGTTCTCTTTGTGTTCTCTTCGTGTTCTCTTCGTGTTCTCTTCGTGTTCTCTTCGTGTTCTCTTCGTGTTCTCATCATTCTCTCTGCTCCTTTTTCAGACCTGATCGACCGACACAAGAGTCTCCATGGCAACGCTCCAGTCCCAGACTCTCAGACCAGGACTCAGTCTAGACCTGGGACCTCGGTTTGCTCCAGGGTCCAGACCAGGGCCGGGTCTGGACCTGGAGCTCAGGGTGAGGCATTTTATTATTATACGCCCGTTGTAATAAGACGGGACGTATTATGGTCTGGCGCTGTCCGTCCGTCTGTCCGTCCGTCCATCTGTCCGTCTGTCCGTCTGTCTGTCCGTCTGTCCGTCCGTCCGTCCGTCTGTGGACACTTCAAAGCTTTGAAGTGTCTTTAAGTTCTGTTGCTGCGATCTGATTGGTGGAATTCCGATTCTAGAATGTGATGATGTCATACTCATACTCCTACTGCAAGAGCCAGATTTCCCTATTGATTATCCGTCCGTCTGTCTGTCCGTCCGTCTGTCTGTCCGTCTGTCCGTCTGTCCGTCTGTCCGTCTGTCTGTCCGTCCGTCTGTCCGTCTGTCCGTCTGTCTGTCCGTCTGTCCGTCTGTCCGTCTGTCTGTGGACAGTTTCTTGTCCGCGCTCTAACTCGACAACCGTCTCACGTAGGAATGTCAAACTTCCAAACTGCACCAACAATTCATCTTTAACTGGGTTTGACAAATTCTAACTTAATTCTATATACAATAATTCAAAGTCCGGGCGTATTTTGCCCCACTGGAGGAGCTCTTGTTATCTTTTATCTTATTGTATTTATCTGATCTTATGTTTGAAACTTGATTCTATCTACAGGCTCTTGGTCGGTTGCATCTGTAACGAAGAAAATTTCCCCTCAGAGATGAATAAAAGTGATTCTGATTCTGATTCTGATTCTGATCTGAGGGGAACTGGAATCTTCCAAAAAAACTATGACAAGAACTACAAAAAAAAGTCTGTGCATCTCAGTTCTACGGGTTAATTTATGGAACTGTCTGGATGATGATTTAAAAAGGTGCACATCAGTTAAAGTATTAAAAAACATTTATAAATTAAAAATTCTAGAAAAATACAGAGCAAATTACTATGACAACTGAACTGAACATTAACGAACAGAGTATAAACTTCGTCTGCTACGTAATATAAATAATGTAATAAGAACAGCTCCTCCAGTGGGGCAAAATACGCCCGTACTTTGAATTATTGTATATAGAATTAAGTTAGAATTTGTCAAACCCAGTTAAAGATGAATTGTTGGTGCAGTTTGGAAGATTCCAATACTGACAAGGTTTTCGCAAAGGGTCGGGCCGTGACCTTGACCTTTGACCCTGTGACCTTGAAATCAATAGGGAACATCCTTGACCCATGGGGTGTTCAGCCATGAAGTTTGACATTCCTACGGACGGACGGACGGACGGACGGACAGCGCCATACCATAATACGTCCCGTATTACAACGGGCGTATAAAAACAACATAGTAATAATAATATGTTGATGATTAGAAATAACACCTATGATCATGATAATAAGGACTACTAATAATCATTATATATAAATATAAACCCAGAGGTAAGAAAGAATATAAAAAGAATTGTGTTTCTTCTGCATTGTAAAATTATTTGAAATTGTTTATTTAATACAGCAGTGATGTAATATTACAGTGATGAATGATGTCATCAGTGATCAGTGATGTCATCAGTGATGTCATCAGTGATCAGTGATGTCATCAGTGATGTCATCAGTGATGTCATCAGTGATGTCATCAGTGATGTCATCAGTGATGTCATCAGTGATCAGTGATGTCATCAGTGATGTCATCAGTGATGTCATCAGTGATGTCATCAGTGATGTCATCAGTCATCAGTGATGTCATCAGTGATCAGTGATGTCATCAGTGATGTCATCAGTGATCAGTGATGTCATCAGTGATGTCATCAGTGATCAGTGATGTCATCAGTGATCAGTGATGTCATCAGTGATGTCATCAGTGATGTCATCAGTGATCAGTGATGTCATCAGTGATCAGTGATGTCATCAGTGATGTCATCAGTGATCAGTGATGTCATCAGTGATGTCATCAGTGATCAGTGATGTCATCAGTGATCAGTGATGTCATCAGTGATGTCATCAGTGATCAGTGATGTCATCAGTGATGTCATCAGTGATGTCATCAGTGATGTCATCAGTGATGTCATTATATTTCACTTGTTTCTCTTGTTCAGGTTTCAGCGTCTCTGGGACCTGGAGGAAAACGTACTCACTGAAAAACAGCACCGCACCAGCCAATGGGAGCGCAGTGCCGGCCAATCGGGCCTTGGCGCCCGGCCGATCGAGCCTTGGCGCCGGCCGATCGGGCGCGCGCCGGCGATCAGGCCAGCGCCCGGCGATCGAGGCCGCGCCGGCCGATCGGAGCGCGGCGCCGGCCAATGGGAGCGCGGCGCCGGCCGATCGGAGCGCAGTGCCGGCCAATCGGAGCGCGGCGCCGGCCAATCGGAGCGCGGCGCCGGCCAATCGGAGCGCGGCGCCGGCTTCACAAGAACTTTCACTGCGTTCACTGAAGAGACCTGCCCCTGTCTCTGCCCCTGTCTCTGCCCCTGTCTCTGCCTCTGCCCCTGTCTCTGTCTCTGCCCCTGTCTCTGTCTCTGCCCCTGTCTCTGTCTCTGCCCCTGTCTCTGTCTCTGTCTCTGCCCCTGTCTTTGCCTCTGCCCCTGTCTCTGTCTCTGCCCCTGTCTCTGCCCCTGTCTCTGTCTCTGCCCCTGTCTCTGTCTCTGCCCCTGTCTCTGCCCCTGTCTCTGCCCCTGTCTCTGTCTCTGCCCCTGTCTCTGCCCCTGTCTCTGTCTCTGCCCCTGTCTCTGCCTCTGCCCCTGTCTCTGTCTCTGCCCCTGTCTCTGCCCCTGTCTCTGTCTCTGCCCCTGTCTCTGTCTCTGCCCCTGTCTCTGCCCCTGTCTCTGCCCCTGTCTCTGCCTCTGCCCCTGTCTCTGCCCCTGTCTCTGCCTCTGCCCCTGTCTCTGCCCCTGTCTCTGCCCCTGTCTCTGCCCCTGCCCCTGTCTCTGTCTCTGCCCCTGTCTCTGCCCCTGTCTCTGTCTCTGTCTCTGCCCCTGTCTCTGTCTCTGCCCCTGTCTCTGTCTCTGCCCCTGTCTCTGCCTCTGCCCCTGCCTCTGCCCCTGTCTCTGCCCCTGTCTCTGCCCCTGTCTCTGCCCCTGTCTCTGCCCCTGTCTCTGCCTCTGCCCCTGCCTCTGCCCCTGTCTCTGCCTCTGCCCCTGCCTCTGCCCCTGTCTCTGTCTCTGCCCCTGTCTCTGCCCCTGTCTCTGCCCCTGTCTCAGGAGTTTCAGCTCAAAAGCTTCAGAAACGAAAAGGTCATGGAAAACCTGTCACATTAAAACCTGCACTGACCTCTCGGGCTCCTGCCCCTGTCTCTGCTCCTGCCCCTGTCTCTGCTCCTGCTCCTGCTCCTGCCCCTGTCTCTGCCCCTGTCTCTGCCCCTGTCTCAGGAGTTTCAGCTCAAAAGCTTCAGAAACGAAAAGGTCATGGAAAACCTGTCACATTAAAACCTGCACTGACCTCTCGGGCTCCTGCCCCTGCTCCTGCCCCTGTCTCTGCTCCTGCTCCTGCCCCTGTCTCTGGTCCTGCCCCTGCTCCTCCTTCTGCTCCTCTTCGTCATGTTTTGTCCAAGAACGTTTCCCCAGTACCTCCTGAAGCCGTTACTGCTCCTCCAGAAAAAACGGCGTCTCTGAAGAGGCTCCGGACTCAGAGTCCTGGTTCAGTCCGAACCCTGGACCGGTCCAGGTTCACATGGGTGGGGGCAAGTTCTAAGGGGCCCGGGGGGAGAGTGGCAGGTGTGCAGGAGCAGACAGGGAGCAGGGGTGAGTCTCAGATTCAGTTGGGTTGGGGTTGGGGCGACGTCACATTTATGTTTTCAAAACTGTTTTTCAGGCTTTGGACCAATCAGACGCAGCCGTGTGAGCACGCTCAGTAGGTACCAGTGGGTCTCCCGGGTCCAGAGTCCCGGGTCTGGACCCAAGGCCAGTCCTAAAGGTCGTAACAGATTCAAGTGGAGCGCCCCCCAGAGGTCAGAGGTCGCGGGTTCAGCCTCTGTCGCCATGGAAACAGGAAGTGCATCCAAACTGCGCAGCCGAAAAAACAGGTGAACACAGAGGGAGGGCATCTGACACACACAGGGAGGGCATCTGACACACAGGGAGGGCATCTGACACACAGGGAGGGCATCTGACACAGGGAGGGCATCTGACACACGGGGAGGGCATCTGACACACGGGGAGGGCATCTGAGACACAGGGAGGGCATCTGACACACACAGGGAGGGCATCTGACACACAGGGAGGGCATCTGAGACACAGGGAGGGCATCTGACACACACAGGGAGGGCATTTGACACACGGGGAGGGCATCTGACACACACAGGGAGGGCATCTGACACACAGGGAGGGCATCTGACACACGGGGAGGGCATCTGACACACACAGGGAGGGCATCTGACACACAGGGAGGGCATCTGACACACACAGGGAGGGCATCTGACACACAGGGAGGGCATCTGACACACGGGGAGGGCATCTGACACACACAGGGAGGGCATCTGACACACAGGGAGGGCATCTGACACACGGGGAGGGCATCTGAGACACAGGGAGGGCATCTGACACACGGGGAGGGCATCTGAGACACAGGGAGGGCATCTGACACACGGGGAGGGCATCTGACACTAAAGGCTCTCTTCTGTGACTTTCAGCCCAAGCCCTCCTGAAGTCCAGACTCCCTCGGGGCCTAAAGCAGGACTTCGGAGCAGGTCTGGATCCGGCCGGACTCTGGTCTCCAGGCACAAACTGAGACGGCTCAGCCCGGGACCCCCCAGAAGCCCCAGAACCCCCCGAAGCAAGGACCTGGTGTCAGTGTCCCGCCACAAACTTCGGAGGCTCAGTCCCAGTCTGAGCAGCTGCAAGGTCCAGCACAGAACTGAGACCAAGACTGGTCCACAGTCCGGTCCAGACACGTCCAAGGAGCTGGTGTCAGTGTCCAGACACAAACTGAGGAGGATCAACCCTGGACTCTCCAAATCCAGAACCAGCCCCAGAACCAGCCCCAGAACCAGCCCCAGGACTGTGCCAGGTGAGTCCAGAGACCACAGCGTGTCAGGGACCTGAGACAGGAGCACATTTCACATGTCCCTTCAAACTCAGGCTGAGAGAGTCCTACAGGTGTTCAGAGCCCTGCAGGTGTTCAGGCCCCTTCAGGTGTTCAGAGCCTTGCAGGTGTCCAGGCCTCTTCAGATGTTCAGAGCCCTGCAGGTGTCCAGGCCTCTTCAGATGTTCAGAGCCCTGCAGGTGTTCAGAGCCTTGCAGGTGTTCAGGCCACTTCAGGTGTTCAGAGCATTGCAGGTGTTCAGGCCCCTTCAGGTGTTCAGAGCCCTGCAGGTGTCCAGGCCTCCTCAGATGTTCAGAGCCCTGCAGGTGTTCAGAGCCTTGCAGGTGTTCAGGCCCCTTCAGGTGTTCAGGCCCCTTCAGGTGTTCAGAGCCTTGCAGGTGTTCAGAGCCTTGCAGGTGTTCAGAGCATTGCAGGTGTTCAGCCCCTTCAGGTGTTCAAAGCCCTGCAGGTTTTCAGGCCCTTTCAGGTGTTCAGAGCCTTGCAGGTGTTCAGGCCTCTTCAGGTGTTCAGAGCCCTGCAGGTGTTCAGAGCTCTGCAGGTGTCCAGGCCTCTTCAGGTGTCCAGGCCTCTTCAGATATTCAGAGCCCTGCAGGTGTTCAGAACCTTGCAGGTGTTCAGGCCACTTCAGGTGTTCAGGCCCCTTCAGGTGTTCAGAGCCCTGCAGGTGATCAGAGCCTTGCAGGTGTTCAGCCCCCTTCGGGTGTTCAGAGCCCTGCAGGTGTTCAGGCTCCTTCAGGTGTTCAGAGCCCTGCAGGTGTTCAGCCCCCTTCAGGTGTTCAGAGCCCTGCAGGTGTCCAGGCCCTTACAAGTGGCACGTGGCGGCTAACGGGTTAGCGGCTAACGGGTTGGCGGCTAACGGGTTGGCGGCTAACGGGTTGGCGGCTAACGGGTTGGCGGCTAACGGGTTGGCGGCTAACGGGTTGGCGGCTAACGGGTTAGCTTAGTCCACTCAGATATACAGACTGTGGTCAGGTGTGTATGTGTAATGAATGGTGACAGGAAGTCTCTTCTTTGAACAGCTGTAAGGTTTCCTGATACTGGACACTCGATACGAGTGAAACTGAAACACACACAGACACACAGACACACACAGACACACACACACACACACACACACACACACACACACACAGACACACACACACACACACACACACACACAGACACACAGAGACACAGAGACAGACACACAGAGACACAGACACACACACACACACAGACACACAGATACACACACACAGAGACACAGAGACACACACACATATGCAGTGACACTGAAGAGTGAAGCTGTAACTGAACCCTGCAGCTGTTCAGGGGTCTCATTCTGCAGATTCCCTCGACACATTCCTCTGTGGGGTGGGGGTCAGTGAGTGTGTGTGTGTGTGTGTGTGTTTGGACATGTGTGTGTGTGTGTGTGTGTTTGGACATGTGTGTGTGTGTGTGTGTTTGGACATGTGTGTCTGTGTGTGTGTGTGTGTGTGTGTTTGGACATGTGTGTGTGTGTGTGTCTGTGTGTGTGTGT
>CM068350.1:44728301-44825801 GCA_034769755.1 Odontamblyopus lacepedii
AAAGTCTGTGGGGCAGGAATAGTGAGCTGTATAAAGTCTGTGGGGCAGGAATAGTGAGCTGTATAAAGTCTGTAGGGCAGGAATAGTGAGCTGTATAAAGTCTGTAGGGCAGGAATAGTGAGCTGTATAAAGTCTGTGGGGCAGGAATAGTGAGCTGTATAAAGTCTGTAGGGCAGGAATAGTGAGCTGTATAAAGTCTGTAGGGCAGGAATAGTGAGCTGTATAAAGTCTGTAGGGCAGGAATAGTGAGCTGTATAAAGTCTGTAGGGCAGGAATAGTGAGCTGTATAAAGTCTGTAGGGCAGGAATAGTGAGCTGTATAAAGTCTGTGGGGCAGGAATAGTGAGCTGTATAAAGTCTGTAGGGCAGGAATAGTGAGCTGTATAAAGTCTGTGGGGCAGGAATAGTGAGCTGTATAAAGTCTGTGGGGCAGGAATAGTGAGCTGTATAAAGTCTGTAGGGCAGGAATAGTGAGCTGTATAAAGTCTGTAGGGCAGGAATAGTGAGCTGTATAAAGTCTGTAGGGCAGGAATAGTGAGCTGTATAAAGTCTGTAGGGCAGGAATAGTGAGCTGTATAAAGTCTGTAGGGCAGGAATAGTGAGCTGTATAAAGTCTGTGGGGCAGGAATAGTGAGCTGTATAAAGTCTGTGGGGCAGGAATAGTGAGCTGTATAAAGTCTGTAGGGCAGGAATAGTGAGCTGTATAAAGTCTGTGGGGCAGGAATAGTGAGCTGTATAAAGTCTGTAGGGCAGGAATAGTGAGCTGTATAAAGTCTGTGGGGCAGGAATAGTGAGCTGTATAAAGTCTGTGGGGCAGGAATAGTGAGCTGTATAAAGTCTGTGGGGCAGGAATAGTGAGCTGTATAAAGTCTGTGGGGCAGGAATAGTGAGCTGTATAAAGTCTGTGGGGCAGGAATAGTGAGCTGTATAAAGTCTGTGGGGCAGGAATAGTGAGCTGTATAAAGTCTGTAGGGCAGGAATAGTGAGCTGTATAAAGTCTGTAGGGCAGGAATAGTGAGCTGTATAAAGTCTGTAGGGCAGGAATAGTGAGCTGTATAAAGTCTGTGGGGCAGGAATAGTGAGCTGTATAAAGTCTGTAGGGCAGGAATAGTGAGCTGTATAAAGTCTGTGGGGCAGGAATAGTGAGCTGTATAAAGTCTGTAGGGCAGGAATAGTGAGCTGTATAAAGTCTGTAGGGCAGGAATAGTGAGCTGTATAAAGTCTGTAGGGCAGGAATAGTGAGCTGTATAAAGTCTGTGGGGCAGGAATAGTGAGCTGTATAAAGTCTGTGGGGCAGGAATAGTGAGCTGTATAAAGTCTGTGGGGCAGGAATAGTGAGCTGTATAAAGTCTGTGGGGCAGGAATAGTGAGCTGTATAAAGTCTGTAGGGCAGGAATAGTGAGCTGTATAAAGTCTGTAGGGCAGGAATAGTGAGCTGTATAAAGTCTGTGGGGCAGGAATAGTGAGCTGTATAAAGTCTGTGGGGCAGGAATAGTGAGCTGTATAAAGTCTGTAGGGCAGGAATAGTGAGCTGTATAAAGTCTGTGGGGCAGGAATAGTGAGCTGTATAAAGTCTGTGGGGCAGGAATAGTGAGCTGTATAAAGTCTGTAGGGCAGGAATAGTGAGCTGTATAAAGTCTGTGGGGCAGGAATAGTGAGCTGTATAAAGTCTGTAGGGCAGGAATAGTGAGCTGTATAAAGTCTGTAGGGCAGGAATAGTGAGCTGTATAAAGTCTGTAGGGCAGGAATAGTGAGCTGTATAAAGTCTGTAGGGCAGGAATAGTGAGCTGTATAAAGTCTGTGGGGCGCTTTGCCTCACTTTGCTCATGACCCCAACACACTTCACCAACTTTGATCGAATATAGTTTATATGAGGTTTCCAGCAGATCTTATCAAGAATTCCACCCAGGAATTTAATTTCATCACATTTTCTAACTCTACATTTTCGATACTGACTTTTGTACTTCCAGCTTCTTGTTATGTCCAAACACCAGAAATTTAGTTTTCTGTAAGTTTAAAGATAATTTATTTATATCACACCATTTTTGGATTTTCCCCATTTCCTGTGTAATCAAATTCAGTGTCTGTTGCAAATCGTCTCCTGAGGCCAAAACATTTGTATCATCAGCAAATGTGACAAATTTAATATATTTTGCAACGGTAGAAATGTCATTTATATACATTAGGAAGAGCTTAGGGCCCAATATGGACCCTTGCGGCACCCCATATTTTATTTCTGACAGGTCTGACTTAACTTTGTTTATTTGCACAAATTGTTTGCGATGCGTAATGTTTGATACAAGACCTCTCAAACCATCTTTCCATTTTATGAATAAGCTGTGATTAATGGTGTCAAACGCTTTACTAAAGTCCAAAAATACTCCTCCTGAGGACTTTCCTTTGTCCAGACGCCCTGTGATTTCCTCCACCAAGTCACTTAATGCTAATGATGTGGATCTTCCAGCCCTAAACCCGTCCTGATTATCCCATAGTAGCACATGCTTTTCAATAAAACTGTCACGTCTTGTACTAAATATTTTTTCTAATATTTTTGCAAATTGTGGCAACATTGAAATTGGCCGATAATTGTTAAAAATGTGCTTATCTCCAGATTTAAATAATGGAACCACTTTCGCTATTTTCATTTCCTCAGGGAATACTCCAGTTAAAAAAGATAAATTAAAAATACAGTTTAACGGTTTTACTATTTCTTCAGTCACTCTCTGAACAATAACCACATCAGTTTTGTTGTTATCAGTGGACGATTTGGGTTTAAAGTTGTGGACAATATCTAAGATCTCCTTTTCATCCACTGAGTTGAGGAACATCGAGTTATTATTTATTTCCACATTCTGGATGTCGCCCTCATTTTCCTGTTTAATTCCCTCTGCCAGTGTGGAACCTGTACTCACAAAGTATTTACTGAATTCATTTGTGACGTCCATAATATTTGTTATTGTCCTGTTCTGGGTGAAATCCTGAGGATCAGTGGCACTGGGCCTTTTCCTTCCTGATGATCGTATTTAACACTGCCCATCGTTCCTTTGGGTTATTTTGATTCTTTTCCAGTTTGGGGCTATAATAGCCTCTCACATGTTCTTAATATACTAATAAGTTTATTTTTATATTGTTTATACTTCTTCTCCGCATCCTTTGTTTTTTTCTCAATAAATTCCCTGTATAATGTATGTTTCTTTTTGCCTTGTGACATCCATTCGTTACCATTTGTTTTGAATGCTTCTTATAACATTTTATTGGACAATGTTTGTCGTACAATATTTTAAATTTGTTGAGGAATAACTTATAAGCTTCATTTACATTCATTTCTTTATAAAGTTGAGCCCAGTTTTGTCTTGCTAATTCTTCTTTTAAATTAGAAATGGAATGTTGTGATCTCAGTCTTTTATATATAATCTGTTTTATATATAATCTGTGTATCACGGAGATCGTTTAAGAGCAAACCGGCCTCTGTTGGATCTTCCAGGTCATTATAAAATATATTGTCTATTAATGTCTTACTGTGATGTGTTTTCCTACTTGGTTTGGTGATCATGGGATAAAAGCCCGTGCTGCACATGGTTTCAATCAAATCTTCAGTGCCTTTGTTATTATTAGGGTTTCATAGGTCTATGTTGAAGTCTCCGGTCATTAATACTCTTTTTGGTGTTGGATACATACAGCTGACCAACACATTTTTCCTTTTCTTCAAACATATTTCAGTGGTTATACATTCCAGGATGTCATCTACTGTAAATGACAATTTCTCTACCAACCTATAGTTTAGCTTTTTATCCACGAACAGAGCAACCCCACCACCCTTTGATTTAATCCATCTATATGCAAGAAATCATATCCATATAATTGAAAATCAGCATGTCCATCAGCAGTGTGTTAAATAGCCTCTTTAACTGCCCCAAACATTCTCGAATATGCTCAAAATTCGAATAGAGACTTCTACTATTAAAGTGGATCAATGACGACCCACTTTTATGATTCAGAGTCTTATTAAATCCATCATCTGTCCAATACTCATTTCATTAAAGAAGTTATTTTCAGGATCAATGTTCTGTTCATGATCAAACGTGTTACGTACGTTCATCTTGAAAGTCTCGAAAGAGGGGCAAGAGTTTGTATTGAACTCCTCCAGTCCAAAGCATTTGACTTGTCCTACGGTGTGTTCCTCCACCTGCTCCTCCCGTTGGCTTATCCTACGGTGTGTTCCTCCACCTGCTCCTCCCGTTGGCTTATCCTACGGTGTGTTCCTCCACCTGCTCCTCCCGTTGGCTTGTCCTACGGTGTGTTCCTCCACCTGCTCCTCCCGTTGGCTTGTCCTACGGTGTGTTCCTCCACCTGCTCCTCCCGTTGGCTTATCCTACGGTGTGTTCCTCTACCTGCTCCTCCCGTTGGCTTATCCTACGGTGTGTTCCTCCACCTGCTCCTCCCGTTGGCTTATCCTACGGTGTGTTCCTCCACCTGCTCCTCCCGTTGACTTATCCTACGGTGTGTTCCTCCACCTGCTCCTCCCGTTGGCTTGTCCTACGGAGTGTTCCACCACCTGCTCCTCCCGTTGGCTTATCCTCACGGTGTGTTCCTCCACCTGCTCCTCCCGTTGGCTTATCCTACGGTGTGTTCCTCCACCTGCTCCTCCCGTTGGCTTATCCTACGGTGTGTTCCTCCACCTGCTCCTCCCGTTGGCTTATCCTACGGTGTGTTCCTCCACCTGCTCCTCCCGTTGGCTTGTCCTACGGTGTGTTCCTCCACCTGCTCCTCCCGTTGGCTTGTCCTACGGTGTGTTCCTCCACCTGCTCCTCCCGTTGGCTTATCCTACGGTGTGTTCCTCTACCTGCTCCTCCCGTTGGCTTATCCTACGGTGTGTTCCTCCACCTGCTCCTCCCGTTGGCTTATCCTACGGTGTGTTCCTCCACCTGCTCCTCCCGTTGACTTATCCTACGGTGTGTTCCTCCACCTGCTCCTCCCGTTGGCTTGTCCTACGGTGTGTTCCTCCACCTGCTCCTCCCGTTGGCTTATCCTACGGTGTGTTCCTCCACCTGCTCCTCCCGTTGGCTTATCCTACGGTGTGTTCCTCCACCTGCTCCTCCCGTTGGCTTATCCTACGGTGTGTTCCTCCACCTGCTCCTCCCGTTGGCTTATCCTACGGTGTGTTCCTCCACCTGCTCCTCCCGTTGGCTTATCCTACGGTGTGTTCCTCCACCTGCTCCTCCCGTTGGCTTTTCCTTCGGTGTGTTCCTCCACCTGCTCCTCCCGTTGGCTTATCCTACGGTGTGTTCCTCCACCTGCTCCTCCCGTTGGCTTATCCTACGGTGTGTTCCTCCACCTGCTCCTCCCGATGTCTTAACCTCACGGTGTGTTCCTCCACCTGCTCCTCCCGTTGGCTTATCCTACGGTGTGTTCCTCCACCTGCTCCTCCCGTTGGCTTGTCCCACGGTGTGTCCCTCCACCTGCTCCTCCCGTTGGCTTCTCCCACGGTGTGTCCCTCCACCTGCTCCTCCCGTTGGCTTATCCTACGGTGTGTTCCTCCACCTGCTCCTCCCGTTGGCTTATCCTACGGTGTGTTCCTCCACCTGCTCCTCCCGTTGGCTTATCCTACGGTGTGTTCCTCCACCTGCTCCTCCCGTTGGCTTATCCTACGGTGTGTTCCTCCACCTGCTCCTCCCGTTGGCTTGTCCTACGGTGTGTTCCTCCACCTGCTCCTCCCGTTGGCTTATCCTACGGTGTGTTCCTCCACCTGCTCCTCCCGTTGGCTTATCCTACGGTGTGTTCCTCCACCTGCTCCTCCCGTTGGCTTATCCTACGGTGTGTTCCTCCACCTGCTCCTCCCGTTGGCTTATCCTACGGTGTGTTCCTCCACCTGCTCCTCCCGTTGGCTTGTCCTACGGTGTGTTCCTCCACCTGCTCCTCCCGTTGGCTTATCCTACGGTGTGTTCCTCCACCTGCTCCTCCCGTTGGCTTATCCTACGGTGTGTTCCTCCACCTGCTCCTCCCGTTGGCTTATCCTACGGTGTGTTCCTCCACCTGCTCCTCCCGTTGGCTTATCCTACGGTGTGTTCCTCCACCTGCTCCTCCCGTTGGCTTATCCTACGGTGTGTTCCTCCACCTGCTCCTCCCGTTGGCTTGTCCTACGGTGTGTTCCTCCACCTGCTCCTCCCGTTGGCTTATCCTACGGTGTGTTCCTCCACCTGCTCCTCCCGTTGGCTTATCCTACGGTGTGTTCCTCCACCTGCTCCTCCCGTTGGCTTATCCTACGGTGTGTTCCTCCACCTGCTCCTCCCGTTGGCTTATCCTCACGGTGTGTTCCTCCACCTGCTCCTCCCGTTGGCTTGTCCTACGGTGTGTTCCTCCACCTGCTCCTCCCGTTGGCTTATCCTACGGTGTGTTCCTCCACCTGCTCCTCCCGTTGGCTTATCCCTACGGTGTGTTCCTCCACCTGCTCCTCCCGTTGGCTTATCCTACGGTGTGTTCCTCCACCTGCTCCTCCCGTTGGCTTGTCCTACGGTGTGTTCCTCCACCTGCTCCTCCCGTTGGCTTGTCCCACGGTGTGTTCCTCCACCTGCTCCTCCCGTTGGCTTATCCTACGGTGTGTCCCTCCACCTGCTCCTCCCGTTGGCTTATCCGACGTTGTGTTCCTCCACCTGCTCCTCCCGTTGGCTTGTCCTACGGTGTGTTCCTCCACCTGCTCCTCCCGTTGGCTTATCCTACGGTGTGTTCCTCCACCTGCTCCTCCCGTTGGCTTATCCTACGGTGTGTTCCTCCACCTGCTCCTCCCGTTGGCTTATCCTACGGTGTGTTCCTCCACCTGCTCCTCCCGTTGGCTTATCCTACGGTGTGTTCCTCCACCTGCTCCTCCCGTTGGCTTATCCTACGGTGTGTTCCTCCACCTGCTCCTCCCGTTGGCTTATCCTACGGTGTGTTCCTCCACCTGCTCCTCCCGTTGGCTTATCCTACGGTGTGTTCCTCCACCTGCTCCTCCCGTTGGCTTATCCTACGGTGTGTTCCTCCACCTGCTCCTCCCGTTGGCTTATCCTACGGTGTGTTCCTCCACCTGCTCCTCCCGTTGGCTTGTCCTACGGTGTGTTCCTCCACCTGCTCCTCCCGTTGGCTTATCCTACGGTGTGTTCCTCCACCTGCTCCTCCCGTTGGCTTATCCTACGGTGTGTTCCTCCACCTGCTCCTCCCGTTGGCTTATCCTACGGTGTGTTCCTCCACCTGCTCCTCCCGTTGGCTTATCCCACGGTGTGTTCCCCCTCCTGCTCCTCCCGTTGGCTTTTCCTACGGTGTGTTCCTCCACCTGCTCCTCCCGTTGGCTTGTCCACGGTGTGTTCCTCCACCTGCTCCTCCCGTTGGCTTATCCCTACGGTGTGTTCCTCCACCTGCTCCTCCCGTTGGCTTATCCCGCGGTGTGTACCTCCACCTGCGCACCCCGTTGGCTTGTCCTACGGTGTGTTCCTCCACCTGCTCCTCCCGTTGGCTTATCCTACGGTGTGTTCCCTCCACCTGCTCCTCCCGTTGGCTTGTCCTACGGTGTGTTCCTCCACCTGCTCCTCCCGTTGGCTTATCCTACGGTGAGTTCCTCCACCTGCTCCTCCCGTTGGCTTATCCCTACGGTGTGTTCCTCCACCTGCTCCTCCCGTTGACTTATCCTACGGTGTGTTCCTCCACCTGCTCCTCCCGTTGGCTTGTCCTACGGTGTGTTCCTCCACCTGCTCCTCCCGTTGGCTTATCCACAGGTGAGTTCCTGCACCTGCTCCACCCGTTGCCTAAGCCTACGGTGTGTTCCTACACCTGCTCCTCCCGTTGTCTTATACTTCGTTGTGTTCCTCCACCTGCTCCTCCCGTTGGCTTGTCCTACGGTGTGTTCCTCCACCTGCTCCTCCCGTTGGCTTGTCCTACGGTGTGTTCCTCCACCTGCTCCTCCCGTTGGCTTATCCTACGGTGTGTTCCTCCACCTGCTCCTCCCGTTGGCTTATCCTACGGTGTGTTCCTCCACCTGCTCCTCCCGTTGGCTTGTCCTACGGTGTGTTCCTCCACCTGCTCCTCCCGTTGGCTTGTCCTACGGTGTGTTCCTCCACCTGCTCCTCCCGTTGGCTTATCCTACGGTGTGTTCCTCCACCTGCTCCTCCCGTTGGCTTATCCTACGGTGTGTTCCTCCACCTGCTCCTCCCGTTGGCTTATCCTACGGTGTGTTCCTCCACCTGCTCCTCCCGTTGGCTTGTCCTCTACGGTGTGTTCCTCCACCTGCTCCTCCCGTTGGCTTATCCTACGGTGTGTTCCTCCACCTGCTCCTCCCGTTGGCTTATCCTACGGTGTGTTCCTCCACCTGCTCCTCCCGTTGGCTTATCCTACGGTGTGTTCCTCCACCTGCTCCTCCCGGTTGCGCTATCTTCGGTGTGTTCCTCCACCTGCTCCTCCCGTTGGCTTGTCCTACGGTGTGTTCCTCCACCTGCTCCTCCCGTTGGCTTATCCTACGGTGTGTTCCTCCACCTGCTCCTCCCGTTGGCTTATCCTACGGTGTGTTCCTCCACCTGCTCCTCCCGTTGGCTTATCCTACGGTGTGTTCCTCCACCTGCTCCTCCCGTTGGCTTATCCTACGGTGTGTTCCTCCACCTGCTCCTCCCGTTGGCTTATCCTACGGTGTGTTCCTCCACCTGCTCCTCCCGTTGGCTTGTCCTACGGTGTGTTCCTCCACCTGCTCCTCCCGTTGGCTTATCCTACGGTGTGTTCCTCCACCTGCTCCTCCCGTTGGCTTGTCCTACGGTGTGTTCCTCCACCTGCTCCTCCCGTTGGCTTGTCCTACGGTGTGTTCCTCCACCTGCTCCTCCCGTTGGCTTATCCTACGGTGTGTTCCTCCACCTGCTCCTCCCGTTGGCTTGTCCTACGGTGTGTTCCCTTCACCTGCTCCTCCCGTTGGCTTATCCCACGGTGTGTTCCTCCACCTGCTCCTCCCGTTGGCTTATCCTACGGTGTGTTCCTCCACCTGCTCCTCCCGTTGACTTATCCTACGGTGTGTTCCTCCACCTGCTCCTCCCGTTGGCTTGTCCTACGGTGTGTTCCTCCACCTGCTCCTCCCGTTGGCTTATCCTACGGTGTGTTCCTCCACCTGCTCCTCCCGTTGGCTTATCCTACGGTGTGTTCCTCCACCTGCTCCTCCCGTTGGCTTATCCTACGGTGTGTTCCTCCACCTGCTCCTCCCGTTGGCTTGTCCTACGGTGTGTTCCTCCACCTGCTCCTCCCGTTGGCTTGTCCTACGGTGTGTTCCTCCACCTGCTCCTCCCGTTGGCTTATCCTACGGTGTGTTCCTCCACCTGCTCCTCCCGTTGGCTTATCCTACGGTGTGTTCCTCCACCTGCTCCTCCCGTTGGCTTGTCCTACGGTGTGTTCCTCCACCTGCTCCTCCCGTTGGCTTGTCCCTACGGTGTGTTCCTCCACCTGCTCCTCCCGTTGGCTTTTCCTACGGTGTGTTCCTCCACCTGCTCCTCCCGTTGGCTTATCCTACGGTGTGTTCCTCCACCTGCTCCTCCCGTTGGCTTATCCTACGGTGTGTTCCTCCACCTGCTCCTCCCGTTGGCTTATCCTACGGTGTGTTCCTCCACCTGCTCCTCCCGTTGGCTTATCCTACGGTGTGTTCCTCCACCTGCTCCTCCCGTTGGCTTGTCCCACGGTGTGTTCCCTCCACCTTATCCTCCCGTTGGCTTATCCTACGGTGTGTTCCTCCACCTGCTCCTCCCGTTGGCTTGTCCCTACGGTGTGTTCCCTCCACCTGCTCCTCCCGTTGGCTTCTCCTACGGTGTGTTCCTCCACCTGCTCCTCCCGTTGGCTTATCCTACGGTGTGTTCCTCCACCTGCTCCTCCCGTTGGCTTGTCCTCACGGTGTGTTCCTCCACCTGCTCCTCCCGTTGGCTTATCCTACGGTGTGTTCCTCCACCTGCTCCTCCCGTTGGCTTCTCCTACGGTGTGTTCCTCCACCTGCTCCTCCCGTTGTGTTCTCCTCAGGTGTGTGCCTCCACCTGCTCCTCCCGTTGGCTTGTCCTACGGTGTGTTCCTCCACCTGCTCCTCCCGTTGGCTTATCCTACGGTGTGTTCCTCCACCTGCTCCTCCCGTTGGCTTATCCTACGGTGTGTTCCTCCACCTGCTCCTCCCGTTGGCTTATCCTACGGTGTGTTCCTCCACCTGCTCCTCCCGTTGGCTTGTCCTACGGTGTGTTCCTCCACCTGCTCCTCCCGTTGGCTTGTCCTACGGTGTGTTCCTCCACCTGCTCCTCCCGTTGGCTTATCCTACGGTGTGTTCCTCCACCTGCTCCTCCCGTTGGCTTATCCTACGGTGTGTTCCTCCACCTGCTCCTCCCGTTGGCTTGTCCTACGGTGTGTTCCTCCACCTGCTCCTCCCGTTGGCTTGTCCGACGGTGTGTTCCTCCACCTTCTCCTCCCGTTGGCCTACCCCACTGTGTTTTCCTCCACCTGCTCCTCCCGTTGGCTTATCCTACGGTGTGTTCCTCCACCTGCTCCTCCCGTTGGCTTATCCTACGGTGTGTTCCTCCACCTGCTCCTCCCGTTGGCTTATCCTACGGTGTGTTCCTCCACCTGCTCCTCCCGTTGGCTTATCCTACGGTGTGTTCCTCCACCTGCTCCTCCCGTTGGCTTATCCTACGGTGTGTTCCTCCACCTGCTCCTCCCGTTGGCTTATCCTACGGTGTGTTCCTCCACCTGCTCCTCCCGTTGGCTTATCCTACGGTGTGTTCCTCCACCTGCTCCTCCCGTTGGCTTATCCTACGGTGTGTTCCTCCACCTGCTCCTCCCGTTGGCTTATCCTACGGTGTGTTCCTCCACCTGCTCCTCCCGTTGGCTTATCCTACGGTGTGTTCCTCCACCTGCTCCTCCCGTTGGCTTATCCTACGGTGTGTTCCTCCACCTGCTCCTCCCGTTGGCTTGTCCTACGGTGTGTTCCTCCACCTGCTCCTCCACCTGCTCCTCCCGTTGGCTTATATTATCATCAGTCATAATAGAGTCTTCGTCAGACCCGATATCAACACATGTGACAGTATCCACAGCTCGCTCATGCGTGAAAGTAGTCCGTGTCAGCTGAGCGATCCGCTCGCGACTTTTACTCTGCAATCCCCAAACAAGGAAACCGCAGACCTTATGTAAAGTCCCATGACTTTTACACATACTTATCCAGCTCCGACGCCTCCCGGGTGACAAGCACTTTTGCTTCTTCAGGTGAGCCAAGAAGTTTCACAAACACTTTGCAGTTTCTCGCCCACGTCGCCTGGATTTGATTTAGTTTCCTCAGGCAGCGCGCTTTCCTTTGCGATCTCAGCGTTCTTTTTGGTCAGATGATCGTTTACAAATACGTTGGTCCCCCGCAGTTTTCGTCCTTGTTTCAGCAACATGTTTTTGTGTTTTCTGTTTACAAAGCGCATTACGACAGTCGGCTTGTCACTCTGATTCTTACGCGGAAGTGGGTGGCACCCTTCGATACTATTTTCCTCCACGGAGATTCCTTTACTCTCAAGGAACTGTAGCACTTGTTGCTCAAGAGAGATTAATTCCTTTTCAGGAGGATCTTGGCCTGTAGCTGCAGCCGCGGCACTCGCGTACGAGCGGTGCCGAGTCTCCAACCCGCTAATGATGACATCATTGCAGCGAGTGCACTGCTCGAGGGCCGCCACTCTCGTTTCCAGCATCTTGACTTGAATGTCTTTCTCTTCGTTTCTCCTTTTAAGTTCACGGATTTCATCCATCATGTCCATTATAGTTTTCTGTTGCTTGGCAATGGTTGCAATCTCCTCCGACATAAAGTTTAAAGATTTTTTTATTTCGAACATTTCCATTGCGCTCTCCGCCTCTGTCACCACACGCCTCTTGGCCGCCATCTTTGATCTACCTACATATATATTCAGTAGGGACTGTAGGACTAAGGGATTGTATAGTGTGTGTAGTGTGTGTAGTGTGTGTGTAGTGTGTGTATAGTGTGTGTGTATAGTGTGTGTAGTGTGTGTAGTGTGTGTGTAGTGTGTAGTGTGTGTGTATAGTGTGTAGTGTGTGTATAGTGTGTGTAGTGTGTGTATAGTGTGTGTGTATAGTGTGTGTAGTGTGTGTGTAGTGTGTGTATAGTGTGTGTGTATAGTGTGTGTAGTGTGTGTAGTGTGTGTGTAGTGTGTAGTGTGTGTGTATAGTGTGTGTGTGTGTATAGTGTGTGTAGTGTGTGTGTAGTGTGTGTGTATAGTGTGTGTAGTGTGTGTAGTGTGTGTGTAGTGTGTGTATAGTGTGTGTGTATAGTGTGTGTAGTGTGTGTAGTGTGTGTGTAGTGTGTAGTGTGTGTGTATAGTGTGTAGTGTGTGTATAGTGTGTGTAGTGTGTGTATAGTGTGTGTGTATAGTGTGTGTAGTGTGTGTAGTGTGTGTATAGTGTGTAGTGTGTGTAGTGTGTATAGTGTGTAGTGTGTATAGTGTGTAGTGTGTATAGTGTGTAGTGTGTGTGTGTGTAGTGTGTGTGTATAGTGTGTGTAGTGTGTATAGTGTGTGTAGTGTGTAGTGTGTGTGTGTGTAGTGTGTAGTGTGTGTGTGTAGTGTGTATAGTGTGTAGTGTGTGTGTGTAGTGTGTATAGTGTGTGTAGTGTGTAGTGTGTGTGTGTGTAGTGTGTGTGTGTAGTGTGTATAGTGTGTAGTGTGTGTGTGTAGTGTGTATAGTGTGTGTAGTGTGTAGTGTGTGTGTGTAGTGTGTATAGTGTGTAGTGTGTATAGTGTGTAGTGTGTGTGTGTGTAGTGTGTGTGTATAGTGTGTGTAGTGTGTATAGTGTGTGTAGTGTGTGTATAGTGTGTGTAGTGTGTAGTGTGTGTGTAGTGTGTATAGTGTGTGTAGTGTGTAGTGTGTGTGTGTAGTGTGTATAGTGTGTGTAGTGTGTGTATAGTGTGTGTAGTGTGTGTGTGTAGTGTGTATAGTGTGTGTAGTGTGTAGTGTGTGTGTGTATCATCGTTGTCAACTGTCTTACGAAGTTCAGCGTTTCGCCCTGAACTTCGTCCCTCGATCACTCTCTCCGTGAACAGCAGTATTCTAGCAACCCATGCCGAAGGTCCGGGGGTCCACAGTTGTGTTTTGCACGGTGTTGCCATGGCGATGTCCCAAAGTGCCCATGTTACTCAATGTTAACACATCAGGATCTCCAGTGTGTGTGGACTTTATGTGTTTAGTGACAAGTTCAGCCCAAAGCCACAAACACACAGAGACAAGAGGCTCATCAGCGCCACCCGGGGGAGCGTCAGCGCCACCCGGGGGAGCGTCAGCGCCACCCGGGGGAGCGTCAGCGCCACCCGGGGGAGCGTCAGCGCCACCCGGGAGCGTCAGCGCCACCAGGAAGCGTCAGGTCGGCGAGTGCGACCAGCGACCGCGAGGGCCGTTCGATGCCGCTTGCGGCTTTAATTCTTTTTTCTTCTGCTCTTTGAGCTCTAATTTGACCCCCTGAACACGCTCAAAAACTCACCAAATTTTGCCCAAAATTCAGAAGTGGCGAAAAATTTGATAAAATATATGTTGCATATGTGGGCATAAAAAAGTGGCGCGACAGCATACCTGCAAAAGTCAAAATACATTGCGCCTATGGGAGACGTCCCGACGTAAAGTTTGTCGTACAGTCACGAAATTCGGTACAGACATTCCTCATGTCAAGACAGAAAAAAAATATTATTATGGCCACGCCCCCTGACAAACCAGAAGGCGGCCATCTTGGATTGAAATAAAAAAGTTGCTGAGTCAGCATTTTCGCTCACGTCGCATTTGAACGAACTCCTCTGAAGGCGCTTCACCCACAGGGGTCAAAATCGGCGTACATCAACTAGAGAAGTGGGGCATCAAACGATAGCTGAATTTTTTAAATAACTCTCACGGTTTACGTGCGGCGAAGCTGCAAAATTTGTTCAGATTTTTTGCAATTTTCCAATGTCTAAATTTGCTCCCGTTCGGCCAAACAAAGTCCAATTGGGCTCAAATTTGAATCACTTGTAAAACTTTCGTGCCAAAGCCGACTAATTGTGACAACAGCAAAAATGGTGTGATAGCGCCGCCTGCAGGACACAATTACATTTTGCATGGATGGTCAAAATTTTAGTTTTTCTAAAATGTACCAAATTTTGTTTCAGCTCCGACCTTCAGGAGCAGATTCAAGATGGACAACAGGAACCTCCTGACCTGGAGGAGCCGCAGGGTCCAGTCTGCCAGGTCTGAACCAGGACTAAACCAGGACTAAACCAGGACTAAACCAGGACTGAACCAGGACTGAACCAGGACTGAACCAGGACTAAACCAGGACTAAACCAGGACTAAACCAGGACTAAACCAGGACTAAACCAGGACTGAACCAGGACTGAACCAGGACTAAACCAGGACTAAACCAGGACTAAACCAGGACTAAACCAGGACTGAACCAGGACTGAACCAGGACTGAACCAGGACTAAACCAGGACTGAACCAGGACTGAACCAGGACTGAACCAGGACTAAACCAGGACTGAACCAGGACTGAACCAGGACTGAACCAGGACTAAACCAGGACTAAACCAGGACTGAACCAGGACTAAACCAGGACTGAACCAGGACTGAACCAGGACTGAACCAGGACTAAACCAGGACTAAACCAGGACTGAACCAGGACTAAACCAGGACTAAACCAGGACTGAACCAGGACTGAACCAGGACTGAACCAGGACTAAACCAGGACTGAACCAGGACTGAACCAGGACTAAACCAGGACTAAACCAGGACTAAACCAGGACTAAACCAGGACTGAACCAGGACTGAACCAGGACTGAACCAGGACTAAACCAGGACTGAACCAGGACTGAACCAGGACTGAACCAGGACTAAACCAGGACTGAACCAGGACTGAACCAGGACTGAACCAGGACTGAACCAGGACTGAACCAGGACTGAACCAGGACTAAACCAGGACTGAACCAGGACTGAACCAGGACTAAACCAGGACTGAACCAGGACTAAACCAGGACTGAACCAGGACTGAACCAGGACTGAACCAGGACTAAACCAGGACTAAACCAGGACTGAACCAGGACTAAACCAGGACTGAACCAGGACTGAACCAGGACTAAACCAGGACTAAACCAGGACTAAACCAGGACTGAACCAGGACTAAACCAGGACTAAACCAGGACTAAACCAGGACTGAACCAGGACTAAACCAGGACTGAACCAGGACTGAACCAGGACTAAACCAGGACTAAACCAGGTCTAAACCAGGACTTTTGTGATCTCAGGAGTTTCCTTCAGAGTCGGCTCCGCCCTGCTTCTTCTGGCCCCGCCTTCGCCTCCACAGCGCCCTCTATGTGCTGGATCAGAGGTTCCCTTTACCGAGTCTCCGCCAACAGACTATCCAGGGCCCCGCCCCCTCGCAGGGCGGCAGGCCCCGCCCCCCTCTCACCTGCCAGCTCCGCCTCCAGACACCTGGCCAGGTAAGACCCGGCTAACCCGGCTGACCTGCTCGCCGCCGCGTTCTAACAGGAAGTGAGCTCTGGTGGGATTCTTCTGCACGCGACGAAACTACAGTTCTACGACTCTCCTGACCTGCAGGGGGCGCCGCTGAATGCCTGAATGTTCCTCACACACATGAATCCCTCCTGACCTGCAGGGGGCGCCGCTGAATGCCTGAATGTTCCTCACACACATGAATCCCTCCTGACCTGCAGGGGGCGCCCCTGAACGCCTGAATGTTCCTCACGCACATGAATCCCTCCTGACCTGCAGGGGGCGCCCCTGAACGCCTGAATGTTCCTCACACACATGAATCCCTCCTGACCTGCAGGGGGCGCCCCTGAACGCCTGAATGTTCCTCACACACATGAATCCCTCCTGACCTGCAGGGGGCGCCGCTGAACGCCTGAATGTTCCTCACGCACATGAATACCTCCTGACCTGCAGGGGGCGCCCCTGAACGCCTGAATGTTCCTCACGCACATGAATCCCTCCTGACCTGCAGGGGGCGCCCCTGAACGCCTGAATGTTCCTCACACACATGAATCCCTCCTGACCTGCAGGGGGCGCCGCTGAATGCCTGAATGTTCCTCACACACATGAATCCCTCCTGACCTGCAGGGGGCGCCCCTGAACGCCTGAATGTTCCTCACACACATGAATCCCTCCTGACCTGCAGGCGCCCTGAACGCCTGAATGTTCCTCACACACATGAATCCCTCCTGACCTGCAGGGGGCGCCCCTGAACGCCTGAATGTTCCTCACGCACATGAATCCCTCCTGACCTGCAGGGGGCGCGTCTGAACGCCTGAATGTTCCTCACACACATGAATTCCTCCTGACCTGCAGGGGGCGCGACTGAACGCCTGAATGTTCCTCACACACATGAATCCCTCCTGACCTGCAGGGGGCGCCCCTGAACGCCTGAATGTTCCTCACGCACATGAATCCCTCCTGACCTGCAGGGGGAGCCCCTGAACGCCTGAATGTTCCTCACACACATGAATCCCTCCTGACCTGCAGGGGGCGCGACTGAACGCCTGAATGTTCCTCACGCTCATGAATCCCTCCTGACCTGCAGGGGGCGCCCCTGAACGCCTGAATGTTCCTCACACACATGAATCCCTCCTGACCTGCAGGGGGCGCCCCTGAACGCCTGAATGTTCCTCACACACATGAATCCCTCCTGACCTGCAGGGGGCGCCCCTGAACGCCTGAATGTTCCTCACACACATGAATCCCTCCTGACCTGCAGGGGGCGCGACTGAACGCCTGAATGTTCCTCACGCACATGAATCCCTCCTGACCTGCAGGGGGCGCGACTGAACGCCTGAATGTTCCTCACGCACATGAATCCCTCCTGACCTGCAGGGGGCGCGACTGAACGCCTGAATGTTCCTCACGCACATGAATCCCTCCTGACCTGCAGGGGGCGCGACTGAACGCCTGAATGTTCCTCACGCACATGAATCCCTCCTGACCTGCAGGGGGCGCGACTGAACGCCTGAATGTTCCTCACGCTCATGAATCCCTCCTGACCTGCAGGGGGCGCGACTGAACGCCTGAATGTTCCTCACGCTCATGAATCCCTCCTGACCTGCAGGGTGCGCCCCTGAACGCCTGAATGTTCCTCACACACATGAATCCCTCCTGACCTGCAGGGGGCGCCCCTGAACGCCTGAATGTTCCTCACACACATGAATCCCTCCTGACCTGCAGGGGGCGCCCCTGAACGCCTGAATGTTCCTCACACACATGAATCCCTCCTGACCTGCAGGGGGCGCCCCTGAACACCTGAATGTTCCTCACACACATGAATCCCTCCTGACCTGCAGGGGGCGCCCCTGAACGCCTAAATGTTCCTCACACACATGAATCCCTCCTGACCTGCAGGGGGCGCGACTGAACGCCTGAATGTTCCTCACGCACATGAATCCCTCCTGACCTGCAGGGGGCGCCCCTGAACGCCTGAATGTTCCTCACACACATGAATCCCTCCTGACCTGCAGGGGGCGCCCCTGAACGCCTGAATGTTCCTCACGCACATGAATCCCTCCTGACCTGCAGGGGGCGCCCCTGAACGCCTGAATGTTCCTCACGCACATGAATCCCTCCTGACCTGCAGGGGGCGCGACTGAACGCCTGAATGTTCCTCACGCACATGAATCCCTCCTGACCTGCAGGGGGCGCCCCTGAGCAGCCTGAATGTTACTCACGCACATGAATCCCTCCTGACCTGCAGGGGGCGCGCCTGAACGCCTGAATGTTCCTCACACACATGAATCCCTCCTGACCTGCAGGGGCGCCCTGAACACCTGAATGTTCCTCACACACATGAATCCCTCCTGACCTGCAGGGGCGCCTGAACGCCTGAATGTTCCTCACACACATGAATCCCTCCTGACCTGCAGGGGCGCCTGAACGCCTGAATGTTCCTCACGCACATGAATCCCTCCTGACCTGCAGGCGCCCTGAACGCCTGAATGTTCCTCACACACATGAATCCCTCCTGACCTGCAGGGGCGCCCTGAACGCCTGAATGTTCCTCACACACATGAATCCCTCCTGACCTGCAGGGGCGCCCTGAACGCCTGAATGTTCCTCACACACATGAATCCCTCCTGACCTGCAGGCGCGGCTGAACGCCTGAATGTTCCTCACGCACATGAATCCCTCCTGACCTGCTGGGGGCGCCCCTGAACGCCAGAATGTTCCACACACACAGGAATCACTCCTGACCTGCAGGGGCGCCCCTGAGCAGCCTGAATGTTCCTCACGCACATGAATCCCTCCTGACCTGCAGGGCGCCCTGAACGCCTGAATGTTCCTCACACACATGAATCCCTCCTGACCTGCAGGGGGCGCGACTGAACGCCTGAATGTTCCTCACGCACATGAATCCCTCCTGACCTGCAGGGGGCGCCCCTGAACGCCTGAATGTTCCTCACACATGAATCCCTCCTGACCTGCAGGGGGCGCGACTGAACGCCTGAATGTTCCTCACACATGAATCCCTCCTGACCTGCAGGGGGCGCCCCTGAACGCCTGAATGTTCCTCACACACATGAATCCCTCCTGACCTGCAGGGGGCGCCCCTGAACGCCTGAATGTTCCTCACGCACATGAATCCCTCCTGACCTGCAGGGGGCGCCCCTGAACGCCTGAATGTTCCTCACGCACATGAATCCCTCCTGACCTGCAGGGGGCGCGGCTGAACGCCTGAATGTTCCTCACACACATGAATCCCTCCTGACCTGCAGGGGGCGCCCCTGAACGCCTGAATGTTCCTCACGCACATGAATCCCTCCTGACCTGCAGGGGCGCCCTGAACGCCTGAATGTTCCTCACCCACATGAATCCCTCCTGACCTGCAGGGGGCGCCCCTGAACGCCTGAATGTTCCTCACACATGAATCCCTCCTGACCTGAATGTTCCTCATGTGACCTGCAGGCGCCCTGAACGCCTAAATGTTCCTCACACATGAATCCCTCCTGACCTGCAGGGGGCGCCCCTGAACGCCTGAATGTTCCTCACACACATGAATCCCTCCTGACCTGCAGGGGGCGCCCCTGAACGCCTGAATGTTCCTCACGCACATGAATCCCTCCTGACCTGCAGGGGGCGCCCCTGAACGCCTGAATGTTCCTCACGCACATGAATCCCTCCTGACCTGCAGGGGGCGCCCCTGAGCACGCCTGAATGTTCCTCACGCACATGAATCCCTCCTGACCTGCAGGGGGCGCCCCTGAACGCCTGAATGTTCCTCACGCACATGAATCCCTCCTGACCTGCAGGGGGCGCCCCTGAACGCCTGAATGTTCCTCACACACATGAATCCCTCCTGACCTGCAGGGGGCGCCCCTGAACGCCTGAATGTTCCTCACACATGAATCCCTCCTGACCTGCAGGGGGCGCGACTGAACGCCTGAATGTTCCTCACACACATGAATCCCTCCTGACCTGCAGGGGGCGCCCCTGAACGCCTGAATGTTCATCACACACATGAATCCCTCCTGACCTGCAGGCGCCGCCCCTGACCGCCTGAATGGTCCTCACACACATGAATCCCTGCGGACCTGCACTGAACGCCTGAATGTTCCTCACACACATGAATCCCTCCTGACCTGCAGGGGCGCCCCTGAACGCCTGTTCCTCACAATGAATGACCTGCAGGGCCTCACACACATGAATCCCTCCTGACCTGCCGCATGAACCTGAACGCCTGCACACACTGAATCCTCCTGACCTGCAGGCGCCCTGAACGCCTGAATGTTCCTCATGCACATGAATCCCTCCTGACCTGCAGGAGGCGCGACTGAACGCCTGAATGTTCCTCACGCACATGAATCCCTCCTGACCTGCAGGGGGCGCGACTGAACGCCTGAATGTTCCTCATGCACATGAATCCCTCCTGACCTGCAGGGGGCGCGACTGAACGCCTGAATGTTCCTCATGCACATGAATCCCTCCTGACCTGCAGGGGGCGCGACTGAACGCCTGAATGTTCCTCACGCACATGAATCCCTCCTGACCTGCAGGGGGCGCGACTGAACGCCTGAATGTTCCTCACGCACATGAATCCCTCCTGACCTGCAGGGGGCGCGACTGAACGCCTGAATGTTCCTCATGCACATGAATCCCTCCTGACCTGCAGGGGGCGCGACTGAACGCCTGAATGTTCCTCACGCACATGAATCCCTCCTGACCTGCAGGGGGCGCGACTGAACGCCTGAATGTTCCTCATGCACATGAATCCCTCCTGACCTGCAGGGGGCGCCCCTGAACGCCTGAATGTTCCTCACACACATGAATCCCTCCTGACCTGCAGGGGGCGCGACTGAACGCCTGAATGTTCCTCATGCACATGAATCCCTCCTGACCTGCAGGGGGCGCGACTGAACGCCTGAATGTTCCTCACACACATGAATCCCTCCTGACCTGCAGGGGGCGCCCCTGAACGCCTGAATGTTCCTCACACACATGAATCCCTCCTGACCTGCAGGGGCGCCCTGAACGCCTGAATGTTCCTCACACACATGAATCCCTCCTGACCTGCAGGGGCGCCTGAACGCCTGAATGTTCCTCACACACATGAATCCCTCCTGACCTGCAGGGGGCGCGTCTGAACGCCTGAATGTTCCTCACGCACATGAATCCCTCCTGACCTGCAGGGGGCGCCCCTGAACGCCTGAATGTTCCTCACACACATGAATCCCTCCTGACCTGCAGGGGGCGCCCCTGAACACCTGAATGTTCCTCACACACATGAATCCCTCCTGACCTGCAGGGGGCGCCCCTGAACGCCTGAATGTTCCTCACGCACATGAATCCCTCCTGACCTGCAGGGGGCGCCCCTGAACGCCTGAATGTTCCTCACACATGAATCCCTCCTGACCTGCAGGGGGCGCCCCTGAACGCCTGAATGTTCCTCACACAGGAATCCCTCCTGACCTGCAGGGGGCGCCCCTGAACGCCTGAATGTTCCTCACGCACATGAATCCCTCCTGACCTGCAGGGGCGCCCTGAACGCCTGAATGTTCCTCACGCACATGAATCCCTCCTGACCTGCAGGGGGCGCGACTGAACGCCTGAATGTTCCTCATGCACATGAATACCTCCTGACCTGCAGGGGGCGCGTCTGAACGCCTGAATGTTCCTCACACATGAATCCCTCCTGACCTGCAGGGGGCGCGTCTGAACGCCTGAATGTTCCTCACACATGAATCCCTCCTGACCTGCAGGGGGCGCCCCTGAACGCCTGAATGTTCCTCACACACATGAATCCCTCCTGACCTGCAGGGGGCGCGGCTGAACGCCTGAATGTTCCTCACACACATGAATCCCTCCTGACCTGCAGGGGGCGCGAATGAACGCCTGAATGTTCCTCACGCTCATGAATCCCTCCTGACCTGCAGGGGGCGCCCCTGAACGCCTGAATGTTCCTCACACACATGAATCCCTCCTGACCTGCAGGGGGCGCCCCTGAACGCCTGAATGTTCCTCACACATGAATCCCTCCTGACCTGCAGGGGGCGCCCCTGAACGCCTGAATGTTCCTCACACACATGAATCCCTCCTGACCTGCAGGGGGCGCCCCTGAACGCCTGAATGTTCCTCACACACATGAATCCCTCCTGACCTGCAGGGGGCGCCCCTGAACGCCTGAATGTTCCTCACGCACATGAATCCCTCCTGACCTGCAGGGGGCGCCCCTGAACGCCTGAATGTTCCTCACACACATGAATCCCTCCTGACCTGCAGGGGGCGCCCCTGAACGCCTGAATGTTCCTCACACACATGAATCCCTCCTGACCTGCAGGGGGCGCCCCTGAACGCCTGAATGTTCCTCACGCACATGAATCCCTCCTGACCTGCAGGGGGCGCGACTGAACGCCTGAATGTTCCTCATGCACATGAATACCTCCTGACCTGCAGGGGGCGCGTCTGAACGCCTGAATGTTCCTCACACATGAATCCCTCCTGACCTGCAGGGGGCGCGTCTGAACGCCTGAATGTTCCTCACACATGAATCCCTCCTGACCTGCAGGGGGCGCCCCTGAACGCCTGAATGTTCCTCACACACATGAATCCCTCCTGACCTGCAGGGGGCGCGGCTGAACGCCTGAATGTTCCTCACACACATGAATCCCTCCTGACCTGCAGGGGGCGCGAATGAACGCCTGAATGTTCCTCACGCTCATGAATCCCTCCTGACCTGCAGGGGGCGCCCCTGAACGCCTGAATGTTCCTCACACACATGAATCCCTCCTGACCTGCAGGGGGCGCGACTGAACGCCTGAATGTTCCTCACGCACATGAATCCCTCCTGACCTGCAGGGGGCGCCCCTGAACGCCTGAATGTTCCTCACACATGAATCCCTCCTGACCTGCAGGGGGCGCCCCTGAACGCCTGAATGTTCCTCACACACATGAATCCCTCCTGACCTGCAGGGGGCGCGACTGAACGCCTGAATGTTCCTCACACACATGAATCCCTCCTGACCTGCAGGGGGCGCCCCTGAACGCCTGAATGTTCCTCACGCACATGAATCCCTCCTGACCTGCAGGGGGCGCCCCTGAACGCCTGAATGTTCCTCACGCACATGAATCCCTCCTGACCTGCAGGGGGCGCGACTGAACGCCTGAATGTTCCTCACACACATGAATCCCTCCTGACCTGCAGGGGGCGCCCCTGAACGCCTGAATGTTCCTCACACACATGAATCCCTCCTGACCTGCAGGGGGCGCGTCTGAACGCCTGAATGTTCCTCACACACATGAATCCCTCCTGACCTGCAGGGGGCGCCCCTGAACGCCTGAATGTTCCTCACACACATGAATCCCTCCTGACCTGCAGGGGGCGCGACTGAACGCCTGAATGTTCCTCACACACATGAATCCCTCCTGACCTGCAGGGGGCGCCCCTGAACGCCTGAATGTTCCTCACGCACATGAATCCCTCCTGACCTACAGGGGGCGCCCCTGAACGCCTGAATGTTCCTCACGCACATGAATCCCTCCTGACCTGCAGGGGGCGCCCCTGAACGTTCCTCACACACATGAATCCCTCCTGACCTGCAGGGGCGCCTGAACGCCTGAATGTTCCTCACGCACATGAATCCCTCCTGACCTGCAGGGGGCGCCCCTGAACGCCTGAATGTTCCTCACGCACATGAATCCCTCCTGACCTGCAGGGGGCGCGACTGAACGCCTGAATGTTCCTCACGCACATGAATCCCTCCTGACCTGCAGGGGGCGCCCCTGAACGCCTGAATGTTCCTCACGCACATGAATCCCTCCTGACCTGCAGGGGCGACTGAACGCCTGAATGTTCCTCACGCACATGAATCCCTCCTGACCTGCAGGGGCGCCCTGAACGCCTGAATGTTCCTCACACACATGAATCCCTCCTGACCTGCAGGGGCGCCCTGAACACCTGAATGTTCCTCACACACATGAATCCCTCCTGACCTGCAGGGGCGCCCTGAACGCCTGAATGTTCCTCACACATGAATCCCTCCTGACCTGCAGGGGCGCCCTGAACGCCTGAATGTTCCTCACACACATGAATCCCTCCTGACCTGCAGGGGCGCCCCTGAAGCCTGAATGTTCCTCACCCACATGAATCCCTCCTGACCTGCAGGGGGCGCGGCTGCACGCCTGAATGTTCCTCACGCACATGAATCCCTCCTGACCTGCAGGGGGCGCCCCTGAACGCCTGAATGTTCCTCACACACATGAATCCCTCCTGACCTGCAGGGGGCGCCCCTGAACGCCTGAATGTTCCTCACACATGAATCCCTCCTGACCTGCAGGGGGCGCCCCTGAACGCCTGAATGTTCCTCACGCACATGAATCCCTCCTGACCTGCAGGGGGCGCCCCTGAACGCCTGAATGTTCCTCACGCACATGAATCCCTCCTGACCTGCAGGGGGCGCGGCTGCACGCCTGAATGTTCCTCACGCACATGAATCCCTCCTGACCTGCAGGGGGCGCGACTGAACGCCTGAATGTTCCTCACACATGAATCCCTCCTGACCTGCAGGGGGCGCCCCTGAACGCCTGAATGTTCCTCACGCACATGAATCCCTCCTGACCTGCAGGGGGCGCGACTGAACGCCTGAATGTTCCTCACGCACATGAATCCCTCCTGACCTGCAGGGGGCGCCCCTGAACGCCTGAATGTTCCTCACACACATGAATCCCTCCTGACCTGCAGGGGCGCCCTGAGCGCCTGAATGTTCCTCACGCACATGAATCCCTCCTGACCTGCAGGGGGCGCGACTGAACGCCTGAATGTTCCTCATGCACATGAATCCCTCCTGACCTGCAGGGGGCGCCCCTGAACGCCTGAATGTTCCTCACGCACATGAATCCCTCCTGACCTGCAGGGGGCGCCCCTGAACGCCTGAATGTTCCTCACGCACATGAATCCCTCCTGACCTGCAGGGGGCGCGACTGAACGCCTGAATGTTCCTCACGCACATGAATCCCTCCTGACTTGCAGGGGGTGCAACTGAACGCCTGAATGTTCCTCACGCACATGAATCCCTCCTGACCTGCAGGGGGCGCCCCTGAACGCCTGAATGTTCCTCACGCACATGAATCCCTCCTGACCTGCAGGGGGCGCGACTGAACGCCTGAATGTTCCTCACGCACATGAATCCCTCCTGACCTGCAGGGGGCGCCCCTCCACGCCTGAATGTTCCTCACACACATGAATCCCTCCTGACCTGCAGGGGGCGCGACTGAACGCCTGAATGTTCCTCACGCACATGAATCCCTCCTGACTTGCAGGGGGTGCGACTGAACGCCTGAATGTTCCTCACGCACATGAATCCCTCCTGACCTGCAGGGGGCGCCCCTGAACGCCTGAATGTTCCTCACGCACATGAATCCCTCCTGACCTGCAGGGGGCGCGACTGAACGCCTGAATGTTCCTCACCCACATGAATCTCTCCTGACCTGCAGGGGGCGCGACTGAACGCCTGAATGTTCCTCACACACATGAATCCCTCCTGACCTGCAGGGGGCGCCCCTGAACGCCTGAATGTTCCTCACGCACATGAATCCCTCCTGACCTGCAGGGGGCGCCCCTGAACGCCTAAATGTTCCTCACACACATGAATCCCTCCTGACCTGCAGGGGGCGCCCCTGAACGCCTGAATGTTCCTCACACAAGAATCCCTCCTGACCTGCAGGGGGCGCGACTGAACGCCTGAATGTTCCTCACACATGAATCCCTCCTGACCTGCAGGGGGCGCCCCTGAACGCCTGAATGTTCCTCACACACATGAATCCCTCCTGACCTGCAGGGGGCGCCGCTGAACGCCTGAATGTTTCTCACACATGAATCCCTCCTGACCTGCAGGGGGCGCCCCTGAACGCCTGAATGTTCCTCACACACGAATCCCTCCTGACCTGCAGGGGGCGCCCCTGAACGCCTGAATGTTCCTCACACACATGAATCCCTCCTGACCTGCAGGGGGCGCCCCTGAACGCCTGAATGTTCCTCTAACACTTGTTTCACTCCTGTCCTGCAGGGGGCGCCGCTGATCGCCTGAATGTTTCTCACACATGAATCCCTCCTGACCTGCAGGGGGCGCCCCTGAACGCCTGAATGTTCCTCACGCTCATGAATCCCTCCTGACCTCCAGGGTGCGCCCCTGAACGCCTGAATGTTCCTCACGCACATGAATCCCTCCTGACCTGCAGGGGGCGCCCCTGAACGCCTAAATGTTCCTCACACACATGAATCCCTCCTGACCTGCAGGGGGCGCCCCTGAACGCCTGAATGTTCCTCACACACATGAATCCCTCCTGACCTGCAGGGGGCGCCCCTGAACGCCTGAATGTTCCTCACGCACATGAATCCCTCCTGACCTGCAGGGGGCGCGACTGAACGCCTGAATGTTCCTCACACACATGAATCCCTCCTGACCTGCAGGGGGCGCGGCTGAACGCCTGAATGTTCCTCACGCACATGAATCCCTCCTGACCTGCAGGGGGCGCGACTGAACGCCTGAATGTTCCTCATGCACATGAATACCTCCTGACCTGCAGGGGGCGCCCCTGAACGCCTGAATGTTCCTCACACACATGAATCCCTCCTGACCTGCAGGGGGCGCCCCTGAACGCCTGAATGTTCCTCACACACATGAATCCCTCCTGACCTGCAGGGGGCGCGACTGAACGCCTGAATGTTCCTCACACACATGAATCCCTCCTGACCTGCAGGGGGCGCCCCTGAACGCCTGAATGTTCCTCACGCACATGAATCCCTCCTGACCTGCAGGGGGCGCGGCTGAACGCCTGAATGTTCCTCACGCACATGAATCCCTCCTGACCTGCAGGGGGCGCGACTGAACGCCTGAATGTTCCTCACGCACATGAATCCCTCCTGACCTGCAGGGGGCGCCCCTGAACGCCTGAATGTTCCTCACACACATGAATCCCTCCTGACCTGCAGGGGGCGCGACTGAACGCCTGAATGTTCCTCACACACATGAATCCCTCCTGACCTGCAGGGGGCGCCCCTGAACGCCTGAATGTTCCTCACACACATGAATCCCTCCTGACCTGCAGGGGGCGCGACTGAACGCCTCAATGTTCCTCACGCACATGAATACCTCCTGACCTGCAGGGGGCGCCCCTGAACGCCTGAATGTTCCTCACACACATGAATCCCTCCTGACCTGCAGGGGGCGCGACTGAACGCCTCAATGTTCCTCACGCACATGAATCCCTCCTGACCTGCAGGGGGCGCGGCTGAACGCCTGAATGTTCCTCACACACATGAATCCCTCCTGACCTGCAGGGGGCGCGACTGAACGCCTGAATGTTCCTCACACACATGAATCACTCCAGACCTGCAGGGGCGCTCTGAACGCCTGAATGTTCCTCACACACATGAATCCCTCCTGACCTGCAGGGGGCGCCCCTGAACGCCTCAATGTTCCTCACACACATGAATCCCTCCTGACCTGCAGGGGGCGCGACTGAACGCCTCAATGTTCCTCACGCACATGAATACCTCCTGACCTGCAGGGGGCGCGACTGAACGCCTGAATGTTCCTCACGCACATGAATCCCTCCTGACCTGCAGGGGGCGCCGCTGAACGCCTGAATGTTCCTCACGCACATGAATCCCTCCTGACCTGCAGGGGGCGCGACTGAACGCCTGAATGTTCCTCACACACATGAATCCCTCCTGACCTGCAGGGGGCGCGGCTGAACGCCTGAATGTTCCTCACGCACATGAATCCCTCCTGACCTGCAGGGGGCGCCCCTGAACGCCTGAATGTTCCTCACGCACATGAATCCCTCCTGACCTGCAGGGGGCGCCCCTGAACGCCTGAATGTTCCTCACGCACATGAATCCCTCCTGACCTGCAGGGGGCGCGACTGAACGCCTGAATGTTCCTCACCCACATGAATCCCTCCTGACCTGCAGGGGGCGCCCCTGAACGCCTGAATGTTCCTCACGCACATGAATCCCTCCTGACCTGCAGGGGGCGCCCCTGAACGCCTGAATGTTCCTCACACACATGAATCCCTCCTGACCTGCAGGGGGCGCCGCTGAACGCCTGAATGTTTCTCACACATGAATCCCTCCTGACCTGCAGGGGGCGCCCCTGAACGCCTGAATGTTCCTCACGCTCATGAATCCCTCCTGACCTGCAGGGGGCGCGTCTGAACGCCTGAATGTTCCTCACGCACATGAATCCCTCCTGACCTGCAGGGGGCGCCCCTGAACGCCTGAATGTTCCTCACACACATGAATCCCTCCTGACCTGCAGGGGGCGCCCCTGAACGCCTGAATGTTCCTCACGCACATGAATCCCTCCTGACCTGCAGGGGGCGCCCCTGAACGCCTGAATGTTCCTCACGCACATGAATCCCTCCTGACCTGCAGGGGGCGCCCCTGAACGCCTGAATGTTCCTCACACACATGAATCCCTCCTGACCTGCAGGGGGCGCGCCTGAACGCCTGAATGTTCCTCACGCACATGAATCCCTCCTGACCTGCAGGGGGCGCCCCTGAACGCCTGAATGTTCCTCACACACATGAATCCCTCCTGACCTGCAGGGGGCGCGACTGAACGCCTCAATGTTCCTCACGCACATGAATCCCTCCTGACCTGCAGGGGGCGCCCCTGAACGCCTGAATGTTCCTCACGCACATGAATCCCTCCTGACCTGCAGGGGGCGCCCCTGAACGCCTGAATGTTCCTCACGCACATGAATCCCTCCTGACCTGCAGGGGGCGCGGCTGAACGCCTGAATGTTCCTCACGCACATGAATCCCTCCTGACCTGCAGGGGGCGCCCCTGAACGCCTGAATGTTCCTCACGCACATGAATCCCTCCTGACCTGCAGGGGGCGCGACTGAACGCCTGAATGTTCCTCACCCACATGAATCCCTCCTGACCTGCAGTGGGCGCGTCTGAACGCCTGAATGTTCCTCACACACATGAATCCCTCCTGACCTGCAGGGGGCGCCCCTGAACGCCTGAATGTTCCTCACACACATGAATTCCTCCTGACCTGCAGGGGGCGCCGCTGAACGCCTGAATGTTTCTCACACATGAATCCCTCCTGACCTGCAGGGGGCGCCCCTGAACGCCTGAATGTTCCTCACGCTCATGAATCCCTCCTGACCTGCAGGGGGCGCGTCTGAACGCCTGAATGTTCCTCACACACATGAATCCCTCCTGACCTGCAGGGGGCGCCCCTGAACGCCTGAATGTTCCTCACGCTCATGAATCCCTCCTGACCTGCAGGGGGCGCGTCTGAACGCCTGAATGTTCCTCACGCACATGAATCCCTCCTGACCTGCAGGGGGCGCCCCTGAACGCCTGAATGTTCCTCACACACATGAATCCCTCCTGACCTGCAGGGGGCGCCCCTGAACGCCTGAATGTTCCTCACGCTCATGAATCCCTCCTGACCTGCAGGGCGCGTCTGAACGCCTGAATGTTCCTCACGCACATGAATCCCTCCTGACCTGCAGGGGCGCCCTGAACGCCTGAATGTTCCTCACACACATGAATCCCTCCTGACCTGCAGGGGGAGGCCAGGAAAGCCTGAATGTTCCTCACACACATGAATCCCTCCTGACCTGCAGGGGGCGCCCCTGAACGCCTGAATGTTCCTCACGCACATGAATCCCTCCTGACCTGCAGGGGGCGCGACTGAACGCCTGAATGTTCCTCATGCACATGAATCCCTCCTGACCTGCAGGGGGCGCGACTGAACGCCTGAATGTTCCTCACGCACATGAATCCCTCCTGACCTGCAGTGGGCGCCCCTGAACGCCTGAATGTTCCTCACACACATGAATCCCTCCTGACCTGCAGGGGGCGCCACTGAACGCCTGAATGTTCCTCACCCACATGAATCCCTCCTGACCTGCAGGGGGCGCGACTGAACGCCTGAATGTTCCTCACGCACATGAATCCCTCCTGACCTGCAGGGGGCGCCGCTGAACGCCTGAATGTTCCTCACACACATGAATCCCTCCTGACCTGCAGGGGGCGCCCCTGAACGCCTGAATGTTCCTCACGCACATGAATCCCTCCTGACCTGCAGGGGGCGCCCCTGAACGCCTGAATGTTCCTCACGCACATGAATCCCTCCTGACCTGCAGGGGGCGCCCCTGAACGCCTGAATGTTCCTCACACACATGAATCCCTCCTGACTTGCAGGGGGCGCCCCTGAACGCCTGAATGTTCCTCACGCACATGAATCCCTCCTTACCTGAAGGCGCCCTGAACGCCTGAATGTTCCTCACGCACATGAATCCCTCCTGACCTGCAGGGGGCGCGACTGAACGCCTGAATGTTCCTCACACACATGAATACCTCCTGACCTGCAGGGGGCGCCCCTGAACGCCTGAATGTTCCTCACGCACATGAATCCCTCCTGACCTGCAGGGGGCGCCCCTGAACGCCTGAATGTTCCTCACGCACATGAATCCCTCCTGACTTGCAGGGGGCGCGACTGAACGCCTGAATGTTCCTCACGCACATGAATCCCTCCTGACCTGCAGGGGGCGCCCCTGAACGCCTGAATGTTCCTCACGCTCATGAATCCCTCCTGACCTGCAGGGGGCGCGACTGAACGCCTGAATGTTCCTCACGCACATGAATCCCTCCTGACCTGCAGGGGGCGCGACTGAACGCCTGAATGTTCCTCACGCACATGAATCCCTCCTGACCTGCAGGGGGCGCCCCTGAACGCCTGAATGTTCCTCACGCACATGAATCCCTCCTGACCTGCAGGGGGCGCCCCTGAACGCCTGAATGTTCCTCACCCACATGAATCCCTCCTCACCTGTCTCACCTGTCCCTCACCTGTCTCACCTGTCTCTCACCTGTCTCTCACCTGTCTCACCTGTCTCTCCTGTCTCTCCTGTCTCTCCTGTCTCACCTGTCTCACCTGTCCCTCACCTGTCTCACCTGTCTCTCACCTGTCTCTCCTGTCTCACCTGTCTCTCACCTGTCTCACCGGTCTCACCTGTCTCACCTGTCTCTCCTGTCTCACCTGTCCCTCACCTGTCTCACCTGTCTCACCTGTCCCTCACCTGTCTCACCTGTCCCTCACCTGTCTCACCTGTCCCTCACCTGTGTCACCTGTCTCACCTGTCTCACCTGTCCCTCACCTGTCTCACCTGTCTCACCTGTCCCTCACCTGTCCCTCACCTGTCTCACCTGTCCCTCACCTGTCTCACCTGTCTCACCTGTCCCTCACCTGTCTCACCTGTCTCACCTGTCCCTCACCTGTCTCTCCTGTCTCTCCTGTCTCACCTGTCTCACCTGTCCCTCACCTGTCTCACCTGTCCCTCACCTGTCTCTCACCTGTCTCACCTGTCCCTCACCTGTCTCACCCGTCTCTCACCTGTCTCTCCTGTCTCACCTGTCCCTCACCTGTCTCACCTGTCCCTCACCTGTCTCACCTGTCTCTCCTGTCTCCCTGTGGCAGGTGCGCCCTCCTCCGCAGCCTGTCGGTGGCTCGCTCCTGTCGCTCGTCTCGCTCCTGTCGGCAGGTGCAGTTCTGTATGTTTTATAATCGGTTCGGACGCTGCAACAGAGGAACTTCCTGCAAGTTCATCCACGACCCCGAGAAGGTCGCAGTGTGCACCAGGTACGAGTACTACGATACTACGATACTACGATACTACGAGTACTACGAGTACTACGAGTACTACGATACTACGATACTACGATACTACGAGTACTACGATACTACGATACTACGAGTACTACGAGTACTACGATACTACGAGTACTACGAGTACTACGAGTACTACGATACTACGATACTACGATACTACGAGTACTACGAGTACTACGATACTACGATACTACGATACTGCGATACTACGATACTGCGATACTGCGATACTACGATACTACGAGTACTACGAGTACTACGAGTACTACGAGTACTCCGATACTGCGATACTCACGAGGTACTACGGTACTACGATCTGCGATACTCACGATACTCACGAGGTACTACGGTACTGCGATACTCGATACTCGAGTACTCACGGGTACTCGACACTCACGATGCTGCAGTACTCACGAGTACTCACGGGTACTCACAGTACTTACTGCGATACTCACGATACTACGAGTACTCACGGGTACTCACGGGTACTGATCACTCGCGATGCTGCGATACTCACGATTACTCACGGGTACTCACGAGTACTCACGAGTACTACGATACTCACGATTACGGTACTCACGGGTACTCACGATCTGCGATTACTGCGGGTACTCACGGGTACTCACGGTGCTCACGATACTCACGATTACTCACGGGTACTCACGAGGTACTCTGATACTGCGATACTCACGAGGTACTCACGGGTACTCACGATACTCACGAGTACTACGAGTACTCACGAGTGCTGCGTTACTCACGGGTACTCACGAGTACTGCGAGTACTCACGATTACTCACGATACTCACGATACTTCACGATACTCACGGGTACTCACGGGTACTGCGACCTCACGATGCTGCAATACTCACGGGTACTCACGAGTACTCACGAGTACTCGTGCTCACGAGTACTCACGATGCTGCGATACTCACGGGTACTCACGGGTACTGCGAATACTCACGGATATCCGCGATGCTGCGATACTCACGATGCTGCGATACTCGCGGGTACTCACGAGTACTCACGATTACTCACGATGCTGCGATACTGCGATGCTGCGATACTCACGATTACTCACGAGTACTCACGGGTACTCACGAGTACTCACGAATACTCGATACTGCGATACTCACGATGCTGCGATGCAGCGATACTCACGGGTACTCACGAGTACTCACGAGTACTCTGACGCACGATACTGCGATACTCACGGGTACTCACGGGTACTCACGATGCTCTGCGATACTCACGAGTACTACTGGTACTCACGGGTACTCACGATACTCACGACTACTCACGATACTCACGTTACTCACGGGTACTCACGAGTACTCACGATCTGGGTACTACGAGATACTCACGAATACTCACGATGCTGGACTACTGGATACTCACGAGTACTCACGAGTACTCAGTACTCGACACTCACGATACTCACGAGTACTCACGGGTACTCACGATCTCACGATACTACAGTACTACAGTACTACTAGTACTCACGAGTACTCACGATACTCGACTACTCACGATACTCACGGGTACTCACGGGTACTCACAGTACTGCTGGTACTCACGATTACTCACGAGTACTCACGATACTCACGAATACTGCGATACTGCGACTACTCAGTACTGGGTACTCACGAGTACTACGAGGTACTCACGAATCTGCGATACTCACGACTACTCACGATACTCACGGGTACTCACGAGTACTCAGTACTACGAGATACTCACGATGCTGCGATGCTACGATGCTGCGTTACTCACGGGTACTCACGAGTACTCACGACACTCACGATACTGCGATACTCACGGGTACTCACGGTACTCACGATCTCACGATTACTCTGGTACTACTAGTACTCACGAGGTACTTTCACGATACTTCGACTACTCACGATACTGCGAGGTACTCACGAGTACTCACGATACTCAGTACTTTACAGAATACTACCGAATACTACGATGCTACTTGACTACTACGTTACTCACGGGTACTCACGGGTACTCACGATGCTCACGACACTCTGATACTTTCACGATACTCACGGGTACTACGGGTACTCTGATACTCACGATACTGCAAATTTTCGAGTACTACTAGTACTACGAGTACTACGATACTACGACTACTACGATACTACGAGTACTACGAGTACTACGAGTACTACGAGTACTACGAGAACTGCTAGTACTCGATACTCACGAGTACTCACGGATACTCACGAATACTGCGATGCTCGACTACTCACGATACTCACGAGTACTCTCACGAATACTCACGATACTCGACTACTCACGATTACCAGGTACTTTCACGGGTACTCACGAGTACTCACGAGTGCTATGATACTCACGATACTCTGGGTACTCACGATACTCGGGTACTCACGAGATACTCACGATACTCACGATACTTTCACGATTACTCACGATACTCACGGGTACTCGAGTACTACTGGTACCTACGATACTACGATACTCACGGTACTCACGAGTGCCCAGTGCCGGTACTCTGATACTCTGCGATACTCACGAGTACTCGATGCTCTACGATACTCACGAGTACTCACGATACTCTGATACTACGGGTACTGCGATGCTCACGATACTCACGGGTACTCACGAGTACTCACGATGCTCTGCTACTAGTACTGGAGTACTCACGATGCCTACAGTACTCACGATGCTCACGATACTCACGGGTACTCACGGTACTCTGATCTCACGGGTACTACGTTACTCACGAGTACTCACGGTACTACTAGTACTAGAAGTACTGCAATGCTACGAGTACTGCTCACAGTACTACGGTACTACGATACTCACGATACTCACTCACGGTACTCACGGGTACTCACGAGTACTCGATACTCACGAGTACTCACGATACTCGTCGAGTACTCACGATACTCGACTACTCACGGGTACTACGACTACTCGGTACTCGATACTCACGATACTCACGATACTGCGGTACTCACGATGTCACGGGTACTGTACTCACGAGTACTCACGATCACAGTACTCACGATTACTCACGAGTACTCGAGTGCTCACGAGTACTGCGATACTACGGTACTCACGAGTACTCGATACTCACGGTACTCACGGTACTCGATGCCGGTACTCACGGTACTGCGATACTCACGGGTACTCACGAGTACTACTAGTACTAGGAGTACTCGATGCTACTCGAGTACTCACGTACTGATACTCACGATTACTCGAGTACTCAGGTACTCACGATACTCACGAGTACTCTGATACTCACGATGCTACGATACTCACGAGTACTTACTCACGGTACTCACGTTACTCGATTACTCACGATACTCACGGTACTCACGACTGCAATACTATGGGTACTACGATACTCACGATACTCACGGTACTCACGTACTACGATACTCTGATACTATGGGTACTCACGGTACTACGATACTCACGGTACTCACGAGTACTACGATACTACGATACTATGAGTACTACGAGTACTACGATACTACGAGTACTACGAGTACTACGATACTACGATACTATGGTACTCACGGTACTGCGATACTACGGTACTCACGGGTACTCACGATACTACGATACTATGAGTACTCACGGTACTCGATACTCACGACTACTACGAGTACTCGACTACTCACGTACTACGATACTCACGATGCTCACGATACTCACGAGGTACTGCGATGTCACGAGTACTCACGAGTACTCACGATACTACGATCTGAGTACTGCGATTACTCACGGTACTCACGAGTGCTCACGTACTGCGATACTCACGAGTACTACGAGTACTCACGATACTCACGAGTACTACGAGTACTCACGATCGCCGGTACTCACAGTACTCGATGCTCACGGGTACTGGTACTACTGAATACTAGGGTACTCACGATCGAGTACTCACGGGTACTCACAGTACTTTCACGATACTCACGATTACTCACGAGTACTCACGATACTACGAGGTACTCACGATACTCACGGTACTCACGAGTACTCACGATACTGCGATACTCACGGTACTCACGATTACTCACGGTACGATACTCACGAGTACTCACGATGTCACGAGTACTCACGAGTACTACAATACTATGAGTACTCACGATGCTGATACTACAGTACTCACGGTACTCGATCTACGATACTATGAGTACTCACGGTACTCACGATTACTCACGAGGTACTCACGGTACTCACGATACTACTGATACTATGAGTACTCACGGGTACTCACGATACTCACGAGTACTCACGAGTACTCACGATACCTCACGATACTATGAGTACTCACGGTACTCGATACTACGGTACTCACGATTACTGCAGTACTCACGGGTACTACGAGTACTACGATGCGAGTACTTTCACGGGTACTCACGATACTCACGTACTCACGAGTACTGCTAGTACTAGGGTACTGCACGATACTCTGAGTACTCACGAGTACTCACGGTACTGCGATTCTCACGATACTACGAGTACTACGATACTACGAGTACTACGATACTACGAGTACTACGAGTACTACGATACTACGATACTACGAGTACTACGATACTACGAGTACTACGATACTACGAGTACTACGATAATACGAGTACTACGAGTACTACAATACTATGAGTACTACGATACTACGATACTACGAGTACTACGAGTACTACGATACTACGATACTATGAGTACTACGAGTACTACGATACTACGAGTACTACGAGTACTACGATACTACGATACTATGAGTACTACGAGTACTACGATACTACGAGTACTACGAGTACTACGATACTACGATACTATGAGTACTACGAGTACTACGATACTACGAGTACTACGATTACTGCGAGTACTGCGAGTACTACTACTAGTACTACCTGGTTTAGTCCTGGTCCAGTCCTGGTCCAGTCCTGGTTCAGTCCTGGTCCAGTCCTGGTTTAGTCCTGGTCCAGTCCTGGTTTAGTCCTGGTTTAGTCCTGGTCCAGTCCTGGTCCAGTCCTGGTCCAGTCCTGGTTCAGTCCTGGTCCAGTCCTGGTCCAGTCCTGGTCCAGTCCTGGTCCAGTCCTGGTCCAGTCCTGGTTTAGTCCTGGTCCAGTCCTGGTTTAGTCCTGGTCCAGTCCTGGTCCAGTCCTGGTTTAGTCCTGGTCCAGTCCTGGTCCAGTCCTGGTCCAGTCCTGGTCCAGTCCTGGTCCAGTCCTGGTCCAGTCCTGGTTCAGTCCTGGTCCAGTCCTGGTCCAGTCCTGGTCCAGTCCTGGTCCAGTCCTGGTTCAGTCCTGGTCCAGTCCTGGTCCAGTCCTGGTCCAGTCCTGGTCCAGTCCTGGTTCAGTCCTGGTCCAGTCCTGGTCCAGTCCTGGTCCAGTCCTGGTCCAGTCCTGGTCCAGTCCTGGTCCAGTCCTGGTTTAGTCCTGGTCCAGTCCTGGTTCAGTCCTGGTCCAGTCCTGGTCCAGTCCTGGTCCAGTCCTGGTTCAGTCCTGGTCCAGTCCTGGTCCAGTCCTGGTCCAGTCCTGGTCCAGTCCTGGTCCAGTCCTGGTCCAGTCCTGGTCCAGTCCTGGTCCAGTCCTGGTCCAGTCCTGGTCCAGTCCTGGTCCAGTCCTGGTCTAGTCCTGGTCCAGTCCTGGTCCAGTCCTGGTTTAGTCCTGGTCCAGTCCTGGTCCAGTCCTGGTTTAGTCCTGGTCTTGTCCTGGTCCAGTCCTGGTTTAGTCCTGGTCCAGTCCTGGTCTTTTCTCTGCAGGTTTCTCAGGGGACGCTGTAAACAGGGAGATGACTGTCCTTTTTCCCACAAGGTCTCAAAGGACAAGGTACCTCCTACCTCCTACCCCCTACCCCCTAGCTCCTACCCCCTAACTCCTACCCCCTACCTCCTACCCCCTACCCCCTAGCTCCTACCCCCTAACTCCTACCCCCTACCTCCTACCCCCTACCCCCTAGCTCCTACCCCCTAACTCCTACCCCCTACTTCATACCTCCTACCCCCTACCCCCTACTTCCTACCCCTTATTTCATACTCCCTACATCCTACCCCCTACTTCATACCCCTTATTTCATACCCCCTACATCCTACCCCCTACCCCTACTTCATACCCCCTACCCCCTACTTTATACCCCCTACCCCCTACCTCCTACCCCCTACTCCCTACTTCATACCCCCTACCTCATACCTCCTACCCCCTACCTCATACCCCCTACCCCCTACTTCATACCTCCTACCCCCTACCTCCTACCCCCTACTTCATACCCCCTCCATCCTACCCCCTACCCCCTGCTTCATACCCGCTACCCCCTACCCCCTACTTCCTACCCCTTATTTCATACCCCCTACCTCCTACCCCCTACTTCATACCCCCTACATCCTACCCCCTACCCCCTACTTCATACCCGCTACCCCCTACCTCATACCTCCTACCCCCTACTTCCTACCCCTTATTTCATACCCCCTACATCCTACCCCCTACTTTATACCCCCTACCTCATACCTCCTACCCCCTACGTCATACCTCCTACATCCTACCCCCTACCCCCTACTTCATACCCCCTGCCCCTACCTCATACCTCCTACATCCTACCCCCTACTTCATACCCCCTGCCTCATACCTCCTACCCCCTACCTCCTACCCCCTACTTCATACCCCTTACATCCTACCCCCTACCCCCTACTTCACCCCCTAGAGTCTCAAGGCGTAGAGTCTGAAGGCGTAGAGTCGGGGAAGGCGTAGAGTCTGAAGGCGTAGAGTCTGAAGGCGTAGAGTCTGAAGGCGTAGAGCCTGAAGGCGTAGAGTCTGAAGGCGTAGAGTCTGAAGGCGTAGAGTCTGAAGGCGTAGAGTCTGAAGGCGTAGAGTCTGAAGGCGTAGAGTCTGAAGGCGTAGAGTCTGAAGGTGTAGAGCCTGAAGGCGTAGAGTCTGAAGGCATAGAGTCTGAAGGCGTAGAGTCTGAAGGCGTAGAGTCTGAAGGCATAGAGTCTGAAGGCGTAGAGTCTGAAGGCGTAGAGCCTGAAGGCGTAGAGTCTGAAGGCGTAGAGTCTGAAGGCGTAGAGTCTGAAGGCGTAGAGTCTGAAGGCGTAGAGTCTGAAGGCGTAGAGTCTGAAGGCGTAGAGTCTGAAGGCGTAGAGTCTGAAGGCGTAGAGTCTGAAAGTGTAGAGTCTGAAGGTGTAGAGTCTGAAGGCGTAGAGTCTGAAGGTGTAGAGTCTGAAGGTGTAGAGTCTGAAGGCGTAGAGTCTGAAGGCGTAGAGTCTGAAGGCGTAGAGTCTGAAGGCGTAGAGTCTGAAGGCGTAGAGTCTGAAGGTGTAGAGTCTGAAGGCGTAGAGTCTGAAGGCGTAGAGTCTGAAGGCGTAGAGTCTGAAGGCGTAGAGTCTGAAGGCGTAGAGTCTGAAGGCGTAGAGTCTGAAGGCGTAGAGTCTGAAGGCGTAGAGTCGGGGAAGGCGTAGAGTCTGAAGGCGTAGAGTCTGAAGGCGTAGAGTCTGAAGGTGTAGAGTCTGAAGGTGTAGAGTCTGAAGGCGTAGAGTCGGGGAAGGCGTAGAGTCTGAAGGCGTAGAGTCTGAAGGCGTAGAGTCTGAAAGCGTAGAGTCTGAAGGTGTAGAGTCTGAAGGCGTAGAGTCTGAAGGCGTAGAGTCTGAAAGTGTAGAGTCTGAAAGTGTAGAGTCTGAAGGCGTAGAGTCTGAAGGCGTAGAGTCTGAAGGCGTAGAGTCGGGGAAGGCGTAGAGTCTGAAGGCGTAGAGTCTGAAGGCGTAGAGTCTGAAGGTGTAGAGTCTGAAGGCGTAGAGTCTGAAGGCGTAGAGTCTGAAGGTGTAGAGTCTGAAGGCGTAGAGTCTGAAGGCGTAGAGTCGGGGAAGGCGTAGAGTCTGAAAGCGTAGAGTCTGAAGGTGTAGAGTCTGAAGGCGTAGAGTCTGAAGGCGTAGAGTCTGAAAGTGTAGAGTCTGAAGGCGTAGAGTCTGAAGGCGTAGAGTCTGAAGGCGTAGAGTCTGAAAGTGTAGAGTCTGAAGGCGTAGAGTCTGAAAGCGTAGAGTCTGAAGGTGTAGAGTCTGAAGGCGTAGAGTCTGAAGGCGTAGAGTCTGAAAGTGTAGAGTCTGAAAGTGTAGAGTCTGAAGGCGTAGAGTCTGAAGGCGTAGAGTCTGAAGGCGTAGAGTCGGGGAAGGCGTAGAGTCTGAAGGCGTAGAGTCTGAAGGCGTAGAGTCTGAAGGTGTAGAGTCTGAAGGCGTAGAGTCTGAAGGCGTAGAGTCTGAAAGTGTAGAGTCTGAAGGCGTAGAGTCTGAAGGCGTAGAGTCTGAAGGCGTAGAGTCGGGGAAGGCGTAGAGTCTGAAGGCGTAGAGTCTGAAGGTGTAGAGTCTGAAGGTGTAGAGTCTGAAGGCGTAGAGTCGGGGAAGGCGTAGAGTCTGAAGGCGTAGAGTCTGAAGGCGTAGAGTCTGAAGGCGTAGAGTCTGAAGGCGTAGAGTCGGGGAAGGCGTAGAGTCTGAAAGCGTAGAGTCTGAAGGTGTAGAGTCTGAAGGCGTAGAGTCTGAAGGCGTAGAGTCTGAAGGCGTAGAGTCGGGGAAGGCGTAGAGTCTGAAGGCGTAGAGTCTGAAGGCGTAGAGTCTGAAGGTGTAGAGTCTGAAGGTGTAGAGTCTGAAGGCGTAGAGTCGGGGAAGGCGTAGAGTCTGAAGGCGTAGAGTCTGAAGGCGTAGAGTCTGAAAGCGTAGAGTCTGAAGGTGTAGAGTCTGAAGGCGTAGAGTCTGAAGGCGTAGAGTCTGAAAGTGTAGAGTCTGAAAGTGTAGAGTCTGAAGGCGTAGAGTCTGAAGGCGTAGAGTCTGAAGGCGTAGAGTCGGGGAAGGCGTAGAGTCTGAAGGCGTAGAGTCTGAAGGTGTAGAGTCTGAAGGTGTAGAGTCTGAAGGCGTAGAGTCTGAAGGTGTAGAGTCTGAAGGTGTAGAGTCTGAAGGCGTAGACTTCTGAGAGTCTGAAGGCGTAGAGTCTGAAAGCGTAGAGTCTGAAGGTGTAGAGTCTGAAGGCGTAGAGTCTGAAGGCGTAGAGTCTGAAAGTGTAGAGTCTGAAGGCGTAGAGTCTGAAGGCGTAGAGTCTGAAGGCGTAGAGTCTGAAAGTGTAGAGTCTGAAGGCGTAGAGTCTGAAGGCGTAGAGTCTGAAAGTGTAGAGTCTGAAGGCGTAGAGTCTGAAGGCGTAGAGTCTGAAAGTGTAGAGTCTGAAGGTGTAGAGTCTGAAGGCGTAGAGTCTGAAGGCGTAGAGTCTGAAGGCGTAGAGTGGGGGAAGGGGTAGAGTCTGAAGGCGAGTCTGAGAAGTCTGAAGGCGTAGAGTCTGAAGGTGTAGAGTCTGAAGGCGTAGAGTCTGAAGGCGTAGAGTCTGAAGGCGTAGAGTCTGAAGGCGTAGAGTCTGAAGGCGTAGAGTCTGAAGGCGTAGAGTCTGAAGGTGTAGAGTCTGAAGGCGTAGAGTCTGAAGGTGTAGAGTCTGAAGGTGTAGAGTCTGAAGGCGTAGAGTCGGGGAAGGCGTAGAGTCTGAAGGCGTAGAGTCTGAAGGCGTAGAGTCTGAAGGCGTAGAGTCTGAAGGCGTAGAGTCGGGGAAGGCGTAGAGTCTGAAAGCGTAGAGTCTGAAGGTGTAGAGTCTGAAGGCGTAGAGTCTGAAGGCGTAGAGTCTGAAGGCGTAGAGTCGGGGAAGGCGTAGAGTCTGAAGGCGTAGAGTCTGAAGGCGTAGAGTCGGGGAAGGCGTAGAGTCTGAAGGTGTAGAGTCTGAAGGCGTAGAGTCTGAAGGCGTAGAGTCTGAAGGCGTAGAGTCTGAAGGCGTAGAGTCGGGGAAGGCGTAGAGTCTGAAGGTGTAGAGTCTGAAGGTGTAGACTTCGTAGAGTCTGAAGGCGTAGACTTCATAGAGTCTGAAGGTGTAGAGTCTGAAGGCGTAGACTTCGTAGAGTCTGAAGGCGTAGACTTCGTAGAGTCTGAAGGCGTAGACTTCATAGAGTCTGAAGGCGTAGACTTCGTAGAGTCTGAAGGCGTAGACTTCGTAGAGTCTGAAGGCGTAGACTTCATAGAGTCTGAAGGCGTAGACTTCGTAGAGTCTGAAGGCGTAGACTTCATAGAGTCTGAAGGTGTAGAGTCTGAAGGCGTAGACTTCATAGAGTCTGAAGGCGTAGACTTCGTAGAGTCTGAAGGCGTAGACTTCATAGAGTCTGAAGGCGTAGACTTCATAGAATTGAAGGCGTAGACTTCGTAGAGTCTGGCGTAGACTTCGTAGAGTCTGGCGTGAGCCGTAGACCGTCGTAGAGTCTGAAGGCGTGACTTTGTAGAGTCTGAAGGCGTAGACTTCGTAGAGTCTGAAGGCGTAGACTTCTGAGAGTCTGAAGGCGTAGACTTCGTAGAGTCTGAAGGCGTAGACTTCGTAGAGTCTGAAGGCGTGAACTTCAGAGAGTCTGAAGGCGAGACTTCAGAGAGTCTGAAGGCGTAGACTTCAGAGAATTGAAGGCGACTTCAGAGAGTCTGAAGGCGTAGACTTCGTAGAGTCTGAAGGCGTAGACTTCGTAGAGTCTGAAGGCGTAGACTTCATAGATTTGAAGGCGTAGACTTCGTAGAGTCTGAAGGCGTAGACTTCGTAGAGTCTGAAGGCGTAGACTTCGTAGAGTCTGAAGGCGTAGACTTCGTAGAGTCTGAAGGCGTAGACTTCGTAGAGTCTGAAGGCGTAGACTTCGTAGAGTCTGAAGGCGTAGACTTCGTAGAGTCTGAAGGCGTAGACTTCGTAGAGTCTGAAGGCGTAGACTTCGTAGAGTCTGAAGGCGTAGACTTCGTAGAGTCTGAAGGCGTAGACTTCGTAGAGTCTGAAGGCGTAGACTTCATAGATTTGAAGGCGTAGACTTCGTAGAGTCTGAAGGCGTAGACTTCGTAGAGTCTGAAGGCGTAGACTTCGTAGAGTCTGAAGGCGTAGACTTCATAGATCTGAAGGCGTAGACTTCGTAGAGTCTGAAGGCGTAGACTTCGTAGAGTCTGAAGGCGTAGACTTCGTAGAATTGAAGGCGTAGACTTCGTAGAGTCTGAAGGCGTAGACTTCGTAGAGTCTGACGGCGTAGACTTCGTAGAGTCTGAAGGCGTAGACTTCGTAGAGTCTGACGGCGTAGACTTCGTAGAGTCTGAAGGCGTAGACTTCGTAGAGTCTGAAGGCGTAGACTTCGTAGAGTCTGAAGGCGTAGACTTCGTAGAATTGAAGGCGTAGACTTCGTAGAGTCTGAAGGCGTAGACTTCGTAGAGTCTGAAGGCGTAGACTTCGTAGAGTCTGAAGGCGTAGACTTCGTAGAGTCTGAAGGCGTAGACTTCGTAGAGTCTGAAGGCGTAGACTTCGTAGAGTCTGAAGGCGTAGACTTCGTAGAGTCTGAAGGCGTAGACTTCGTAGAATTGAAGGCGTAGACTTCGTAGAGTCTGAAGGCGTAGACTTCGTAGAATTGAAGGCGTAGACTTCGTAGAGTCTGAAGGCGTAGACTTCGTAGAGTCTGAAGGCGTAGACTTCGTAGAGTCTGAAGGCGTAGACTTCGTAGAGTCTGAAGGCGTAGACTTCATAGAGTCTGAAGGCGTAGACTTCGTAGAGTCTGAAGGCGTAGACTTCGTAGAGTCTGAAGGCGTAGACTTCGTAGAGTCTGAAGGCGTAGAGTCTGAAGGCGTAGACTTCGTAGAGTCTGACGGCGTAGACTTCAGAGAGTCTGAAGGCGTAGACTTCAGAGAGTCTGAAGGCGTAGACTTCGTAGAGTCTGAAGGCGTAGACTTCGTGGAATCTGAAGGCGAAGACTTCAGAGAGTCTGAAGGCGTGACTTCAGAGAGTCTGAAGGCGTAGACTTCGTAGAGTCTGTAGGCGTAGACTTCAGAGAGTCTGAAGGCGTAGACTTCAGAGAGTCTGAAGGCGTGAACTTCAGTAGAGTCTGGCGTAGACTTCGTAGAGTCTGAAGGCGTAGACTTCGTAGAATCTGAAGGCGTAGACTTCGTAGAGTCTGAAGGCGTAGACTTCGTAGAGTCTGACGGCGTAGACTTCGTAGAGTCTGAAGGCGTAGACTTCGTAGAGTCTGACGGCGTAGACTTCGTAGAGTCTGACGGCGTAGACTTCGTAGAGTCTGACGGCGTAGACTTCGTAGAGTCTGAAGGCGTAGACTTCGTAGAATTGAAGGCGTAGACTTCGTAGAGTCTGAAGGCGTAGACTTCGTAGAATTGAAGGCGTAGACTTCGTAGAGTCTGAAGGCGTAGACTTCGTAGAGTCCTTCCACAGTCCCTCGAGGTCTATGTCTTCCCATGATGCATCTGGAACAGTTGGTCTGGACCTTCTGTCTCTGGTTCGGACCCTCAGGTCCTGGTCTGGTCCTGGTCTGGCTTAGTCCTGGTCTAGTCCTGGTCTAGTCCTGGTCCGGTCCTGGTCTAGTCCTGGTCTAGTCCTGGTCCGGTCCTGGTCTAGTCCTGGTCCGGTCCTGGTCCTGGTCTAGTCCTGGTCTAGTCCTGGTCTAGTCCTGGTCCGGTCCTGGTCTAGTCCTGGTCTAGTCCTGGTCCGGTCCTGGTCTAGTCCTGGTCTAGTCCTGGTCCGGTCCTGGTCCTGGTCTAGTCCTGGTCTAGTCCTGGTCCGGTCCTGGTCCTGGTCTAGTCCTGGTCCGGTCCGGTCCGGTCCTGGTCCTGGTCTAGTCCTGGTCCGGTCCGGTCCGGTCCGGTCCTGGTCCTGGTCTAGTCCTGGTCTGGTCCTGGTCCGGTCCTGGTCCTGGTCCTGGTCTAGTCCTGGTCCGGTCCGGTCCTGGTCCTGGTCTAGTCCTGGTCCGGTCCGGTCCGGTCCTGGTCCTGGTCTAGTCCTGGTCCGGTCCGGTCCTGGTCCGGTCCTGGTCCTGGTCTAGTCCTGGTCCGGTCCTGGTCTAGTCCTGGTCCTGGTCTAGTCCTGGTCCGGTCCTGGTCCTGGTCTAGTCCTGGTCTGGTCCTGGTCCTGGTCTAGTCCTGGTCCTGGTCCTGGTCCGGTCCTGGTCTGGTCCTGGTCTGGCTCAGTCCTGGTCCTGGTCCAGTCCTGGTCTAGTCCTGGTCCGGTCCTGGTCCGGTCCTGGTCTAGTCCTGGTCCGGTCCGGTCCGGTCCTGGTCCTGGTCCTGGTCTAGTCCTGGTCCGGTCCTGGTCCTGGTCTAGTCCTGGTCCTGGTCTAGTCCTGGTCCGGTCCTGGTCCTGGTCCTGGTCCTGGTCTAGTCCTGGTCCGGTCCTGGTCTAGTCCTGGTCCGGTCCGGTCCTGGTCCTGGTCTAGTCCTGGTCTGGTTCTTGCAGATGCCGGTGTGTCAGTTCTTCTTAAGGGGGCGCTGTTCTCAGGCCGAGTGTCTCTACAGCCACGTGTACGTGTCCAAGAAAGCCCGAGTGTGTGAGGCCTTTGTGAGGGGCTACTGCGCCCTGGGAGAGAAGGTACTACTACTACGAGTACTACTACTACGAGTACTACGAATACTACGACTACTACTACTACAAATACTACGAGTACTACTACAAATACTACTACTACTACTGCATACATATGAGTATAGTAAAGCCCGAGTGTGTGAGGCCTTTGTGAGGGGCTACTGCGCCCTGGGAGAGAAGGTACTACTACTACAAGTACTACGAATACTACGAGTACTACTACTACAAATACTACGAGTACTACTACGACAAATACTACGAGTACTACTACAAATACTACTACTACTACTGCATACATACGAGTATAGTAAAGCCCGAGTGTGTGAGGCCTTTGTGAGGGGCTACTGCGCCCTGGGAGAGAAGGTACGAGTACTACAAGTACTACTACTACGAGTACTACGAATACTACGAGTACTACTACTACAAATACTACGAGTACTACTACAAATACTACTACTACTACTGCATACATACGAGTATAGTAAAGCCCGAGTGTGTGAGGCCTTTGTGAGGGGCTACTGCGCCCTGGGAGAGAAGGTACTACTACTACGAGTACTACGAATACTACGAGTACTACTACTACGAGTACTACGAATACTACGAGTACTACTACTACAAATACTACGAGTACTACTACAAATACTACTACTACTACTGCATACATACGAGTATAGTAAAGCCCGAGTGTGTGAGGCCTTTGTGAGGGGCTACTGCGCCCTGGGAGAGAAGGTACGAGTACTACAAGTACTACTACTACGAGTACTACGAATACTACGAGTACTACTACTACAAATACTACGAGTACTACTACAAATACTACTACTACTACTGCATACATACGAGTATAGTAAAGCCCGAGTGTGTGAGGCCTTTGTGAGGGGCTACTGCGCCCTGGGAGAGAAGGTACTACTACTACGAGTACTACTACTACGAGTACTACGAATACTACGACTACTACTACTACAAATACTACGAGTACTACTACAAATACTACTACTACTACTGCATACATACGAGTATAGTAAAGCCCGAGTGTGTGAGGCCTTTGTGAGGGGCTACTGCGCCCTGGGAGAGAAGGTACTACTACTACAAGTACTACTACTACGAGTACTACGAATACTACGAGTACTACTACTACAAATACTACGAGTACTACTACAAATACTACTACTACTACTGCATACATACGAGTATAGTAAAGCCCAGTGTGTGAGGCCTTTGTGAGGGCTACTGCGCCCTGGGAGAGAAGGTACTACTACTACAAGTACTACTACTACGAGTACTACGAATACTACGAGTACTACTACTACAAATACTACGAGTACTACTACAAATACTACTACTACTACTGCATACATACGAGTATAGTAAAGCCCGAGTGTGTGAGGCCTTTGTGAGGGGCTACTGCGCCCTGGGAGAGAAGGTACTACTACTACGAGTACTACTACTACGAGTACTACGAATACTACGAGTACTACTACTACGAGTACTACTACTACAAATACTACGAGTACTACTACAAATACTACTACTACTACTGCATACATACGAGTATAGTAAAGCCCGAGTGTGTGAGGCCTTTGTGAGGGGCTACTGCGCCCTGGGAGAGAAGGTACTACTACTACAAGTACTACTACTACGAGTACTACGAATACTACGAGTACTACTACTACAAATACTACGAGTACTACTACAAATACTACTACTACTACTGCATACATACGAGTATAGTAAAGCCCGAGTGTGTGAGGCCTTTGTGAGGGGCTACTGCGCCCTGGGAGAGAAGGTACTACTACTACAAGTACTACTACTACGAGTACTACGAATACTACGAGTACTACTACTACAAATACTACGAGTACTACTACAAATACTACTACTACTACTGCATACATACGAGTATAGTAAAGCCCGAGTGTGTGAGGCCTTTGTGAGGGGCTACTGCGCCCTGGGAGAGAAGGTACTACTACTACAAGTACTACTACTACGAGTACTACGAATACTACGAGTACTACTACTACAAATACTACGAGTACTACTACAAATACTACTACTACTACTGCATACATGCAGTATAGTAAAGCCCAGTGTGTGAGGCCTTTGTGAGGGGCTACTGCGCCCTGGGAGAGAAGGTACTACTACTACGAGTACTACTACTACGAGTACTACGAATACTACGAGTACTACTACTACAAATACTACGAGTACTACTACAAATACTACTACTACTACTGCATACATACGAGTATAGTAAAGCCCGAGTGTGTGAGGCCTTTGTGAGGGGCTACTGCGCCCTGGGAGAGAAGGTACTACTACTACAAGTACTACTACTACGAGTACTACGAATACTACGAGTACTACTACTACAAATACTACGAGTACTACTACAAATACTACTACTACTACTGCATACATACGAGTATAGTAAAGCCCGAGTGTGTGAGGCCTTTGTGAGGGGCTACTGCGCCCTGGGAGAGAAGGTACTACTACTACGAGTACTACTACTACGAGTACTACTACTACAAATACTACGAGTACTACTACTACGAGTACTACGAGTACTACGAGTACTACTACTACAAATACTACGAGTATAGTAAAGCCCGAGTGTGTGAGGCCTTTGTGAGGGGCTACTGCGCCCTGGGAGAGAAGGTACGAGTACTACGAGTACTACTACTACGAGTACTACTACTACAAATACTACGAGTACTACTGCATACATACGAGTATAGTAAAGCCCGAGTGTGTGAGGCCTTTGTGAGGGGCTACTGCGCCCTGGGAGAGAAGGTACTACTACTACGAGTACTACTACTACGAGTACTACGAATACTACGAGTACTACTACTACAAATACTACGAGTACTACTACAAATACTACTACTACTACTGCATACATACGAGTATAGTAAAGCCCGAGTGTGTGAGGCCTTTGTGAGGGGCTACTGCGCCCTGGGAGAGAAGGTACGAGTACTACAAGTACTACTACTACGAGTACTACGAATACTACGAGTACTACTACTACGAGTACTACGAGTACTACTACAAATACTACTACTACTACTGCATACATACGAGTATAGTAAAGCCCGAGTGTGTGAGGCCTTTGTGAGGGGCTACTGCGCCCTGGGAGAGAAGGTACTACTACTACGAGTACTACGAATACTACGAGTACTACTACTACAAATACTACGAGTACTACTACAAATACTACTACTACTACTGCATACATACGAGTATAGTAAAGCCCGAGTGTGTGAAGCCTTTGTGAGGGGCTACTGCGCCCTGGGAGAGAAGGTACTACTACTACGAGTACTACTACTACGAGTACTACGAATACTACGAGTACTACTACTACGAATACTACGAGTACTACTACAAATACTACTACTACTACTGCATACATACGAGTATAGTAAAGCCCGAGTGTGTGAGGCCTTTGTGAGGGGCTACTGCGCCCTGGGAGAGAAGGTACTACTACTACAAGTACTACTACTACGAGTACTACGAATACTACGAGTACTACTACTACAAATACTACGAGTACTACTACAAATACTACTACTACTACTGCATACATACGAGTATAGTAAAGCCCGAGTGTGTGAGGCCTTTGTGAGGGGCTACTGCGCCCTGGGAGAGAAGGTACTACTACTACTACAAGTACTACTACTACGAGTACTACGAATACTACGAGTACTACTACTACGAGTACTACGAGTACTACTACAAATACTACTACTACTACTGCATACATACGAGTATAGTAAAGCCCGAGTGTGTGAGGCCTTTGTGAGGGGCTACTGCGCCCTGGGAGAGAAGGTACTACTACTACGAGTACTACGAATACTACGAGTACTACTACTACAAATACTACGAGTACTACTACAAATACTACTACTACTACTGCATACATACGAGTATAGTAAAGCCCGAGTGTGTGAGGCCTTTGTGAGGGGCTACTGCGCCCTGGGAGAGAAGGTACTACTACTACGAGTACTACTACTACGAGTACTACGAATACTACGACTACTACTACTACAAATACTACGAGTACTACTACAAATACTACTACTACTACTGCATACATACGAGTATAGTAAAGCCCGAGTGTGTGAGGCCTTTGTGAGGGGCTACTGCGCCCTGGGAGAGAAGGTACTACTACTACAAGTACTACTACTACGAGTACTACGAATACTACGAGTACTACTACTACGAGTACTACGAGTACTACTACAAATACTACTACTACTACTGCATACATACGAGTATAGTAAAGTCCGAGTGTGTGAGGCCTTTGTGAGGGGCTACTGCGCCCTGGGAGAGAAGGTACTACTACTACGAGTACTACGAATACTACGAGTACTACTACTACAAATACTACGAGTACTACTACAAATACTACTACTACTACTGCATACATACGAGTATAGTAAAGCCCGAGTGTGTGAGGCCTTTGTGAGGGGCTACTGCGCCCTGGGAGAGAAGGTACGAGTACTACAAGTACTACGAATACTACGAGTACTACTACTACAAATACTACGAGTACTACTACAAATACTACTACTACTACTGCATACATACGAGTATAGTAAAGCCCGAGTGTGTGAGGCCTTTGTGAGGGGCTACTGCGCCCTGGGAGAGAAGGTACTACTACTACAAGTACTACTACTACGAGTACTACGAATACTACGAGTACTACTACTACAAATACTACGAGTACTACTACAAATACTACTACTACTACTGCATACATATGAGTATAGTAAAGCCCGAGTGTGTGAGGCCTTTGTGAGGGGCTACTGCGCCCTGGGAGAGAAGGTACGAGTACTACAAGTACTACTACTACGAGTACTACTACTACGAGTACTACTACTACAAGTACTACTACTACGAGTACTACGAATACTACTACTACTACTGCATATTGCGCCCTGGGAGAGAAGGTACGAGTACTATGAGTACTACGAATACTACGAATACTACGAGTACTACGAGTACTACGAATACTACTACTACGAGTACTACTACTACTACTACTACTACTGCATACTGCGCCCTGGGAGAGAAGGTACGAGTACTACGAGTACTACGAGTACTACGAATACTACAAATACTACTACTACTACTGCATACTGCGCCCTGGGAGTGAAGGTACGAGTACTACGAGTACTACTACTACTATGAGTACTACTACTACTACGAATACTACGAGTACTACGAATACTACGAGTACTACGAATACTACTACTACTACTGCATACTGCGCCCTGGGAGTGAAGGTACGAATACTACGAGTACTACGAGTACTATGAGTACTACGAATACTACGAGTACTACGAGTACTATGAATACTACGAATACTACGAGTACTACGAATACTACGAATACTACGAGTACTACGAATACTACGAATACTACGAATACTACGAGTACTACGAGTACTACGAATACTACTACTGCTACTGCTACTGTGCCCAGGGCCAGAAGGTATGAGTACTACGAGTACTACGAGTACTGCAAATACTACAAATACTTGTGTCTCTCACTGTTTCTGTTTCAGTGTAAGAAAAAACACACTTTGTTTTGTCTGGACAAAAACTGTTCCCGCGGCGACAGCTGTAAACTGCAGCACAAACAGCCAATCAGACGCAGCGCAGCCAAGAAGCCCCGCCCCCAGGCCAAAAGGTCGGAGCTGATTGGTTCAGAGGAGAGCCCCGCCCTCTGTAATACCCCACAGAGGTAAATACCCCTCTGTAATACCCCACAGAGGTAAATACCCCTCTGTAATACCCCACAGGAGTAAATACCCCTCTGTAATACCCCACAGGAGTAAATACCCCTCTGTAATACCCCACAGAGGTAAATACCCCTCTGTAATACCCCACAGAGGTAAATACCCCTCTGTAATACCCCACAGAGGTAAATACCCCTCTGTAATACCCCACAGGAGTAAATACCCCTCTGTAATACCCCACAGAGGTAAATACCCCTCTGTAATACCCCACAGGAGTAAATACCCCTCTGTAATACCCCACAGGAGTAAATACCCCTCTGTAATACCCCACAGAGGTAAATACCCCTCTGTAATACCCCACAGGAGTAAATACCCCTCTGTAATACCCCACAGGAGTAAATACCCCTCTGTTATACCCCACAGAGGTAAATACCCCTCTGTAATACCCCACAGGAGTAAATACCCCTCTGTTATACCCCACAGGAGTAAATACCCCTCTGTAATACCCCACAGAGGTAAATACCCTCTGTAATACCCCACAGAGGTAAATACCCTCTGTAATACCCCACAGAGGTAAATACCCCTCTGTAATAACCCACAGGAGTAAATACCCTCTGTAATACCCCACAGAGGTAAATACCCTCTGTAATACCCTCACAGGAGTAAATACCCTCTGTAATACCCCACAGGAGTAAATACCCCTGTTATACCCCACAGAGGTAAATACCCCTCTGTAATACCCCACAGGAGTAAATACCCCTCTGTAATACCCCACAGAGGTAAATACCCCTCTGTAATACCCCACAGGAGTAAATACCCCTCTGTAATACCCCACAGAGGTAAATACCCCTCTGTAATACCCCACAGAGGTAAATACCCCTCTGTAATACCCCACAGGAGTAAATACCCCTCTGTAATACCCCACAGGAGTAAATACCCCTCTGTAATACCCCACAGAGGTAAATACCCCTCTGTAATACCCCACAGAGGTAAATACCCCTCTGTAATACCCCACAGGAGTAAATACCCCTCTGTAATACCCCACAGAGGTAAATACCCTCTGTAATACCCCACAGAGGTAAATACCCCTCTGTAATACCCCACAGAGGTAAATACACATCTGTAATACACCACAGGAGTAAATACCCTCTGTTATACCCCACAGGAGTAAATACCCCTCTGTAATACCCCACAGAGGTAAATACCCCTCTGTAATACCCCACAGAGGTGAAAAGCCCTGGGTAATACCCCACAGGTAAATCCCCTCTGTAATACCCCACAGAGGTAAATACCCTCTGTAATACCCCACAGAGGTAAATACCCCTCTGTAATACCCCACAGAGGTAAATACCCCTCTGTAATACCCCACAGAGGTAAATACCCCTCTGTAATACCCCACAGAGGTAAATACCCCTCTGTAATACCCCACAGGAGTAAATACCCCTCTGTAATACCCCACAGAGGTAAATACCCCTCTGTAATACCCCACAGGAGTAAATACCCCTCTGTAATACCCCACAGAGGTAAATACCCCTCTGTAATACCCCACAGAGGTAAATACCCCTCTGTAATACTCCAGTGAGTTTAATACCGCAGTGTTATACCCCACAGAGGTAAATACCCCTCTGTAATACCCCACAGGAGTAAATACCCCTCTGTAATACCCCACAGAGGTAAATACCCCTCTGTAATACCCCACAGGAGTAAATACCCCTCTGTAATACCCCACAGAGGTAAATACCCCTCTGTAATACCCCACAGAGGTAAATACCCCTCTGTAACACCCCACAGGAGTAAATGCCCTCTGTAATACCCCACAGGAGTAAATACCCCTCTGTAATACCCCACAGAGGTAAATACCCTCTGTAATACCCCACAGATGTTAATTCCCCTCTGTTATACCCCACAGGAGTAAATACCCCTCTGTTATACCCCACAGAGGTAAATACCCCTCTGTAATACCCCACAGGAGTAAATACCCTCTGTAATACCCCCAGAGGTAAATACCCTCTGTAATACCCCACAGAGGTAAATACCCTCTGTAATACCCCACAGGAGTAAATACCCTCTGTAATACCCACAGGAGTAAATACCCTCTGTAATACCCCACAGAGGTAAATACCCCTCTGTAATACCCCACAGGAGTAAATACCCCTCTTTAATCCCCCACAGAGGTAAATACCCCTCTGGTATACCCCACAGGAGTCAATACCCCTCAGTAATACCCCACAGAGGGAAATACCCTCTGTAATACCCCACAGGAGTAAATACCCTCTGTAATACCCCACAGAGGTAAATACCCCTCTGTAATACCCCCACAGGAGTAAATACCCTCTGTAATACCCACAGGAGTAAATACCCTCTGTAATACCCACAGGAGTAAATACCTCTGTAATACCCCACAGGAGTAAATGCCCTCTGTAATACCCCACCGGAGTAAATACCCCTCTGTAATACCCCACAGGAGTAAATACCCCTCTGTAATACCCCACAGGAGTAAATACCCCTCTGTAATACCCCACAGGAGTAAATACCCCTCTGTAATACCCCACAGGAGTAAATACCCCTCTGTAATACCCCACAGGAGTAAATACCCTCTGTAATACCCCACAGGAGTAAATACTCCCTCTGTAATACCCCACAGGAGTAAATACCCTCTGTAATACCCCACAGGAGTAAATACCCCTCTGTAATACCCCACAGAGGTAAATACCCCTCTGTTATACCCCACAGGAGTAAATACCCCTCTGTAATACCCCACAGGAGTAAATACCCCTCTGTAATACCCCACAGAGGTAAATACCCCTCTGTAATACCCCACAGGAGTAAATACCCCTCTGTAATACCCCACAGGAGTAAATACTCCTCTGTAATACCCCACAGGAGTAAATACCCCTCTGTAATACCCCACAGGAGTAAATACTCCTCTGTAATACCCCACAGGAGTAAATACCCCTCTGTAATACCCCACAGGAGTAAATACTCCTCTGTAATACCCCACAGGAGTAAATACCCCTCTGTAATACCCCACAGGAGTAAATACCCCTCTGTAATACCCCACAGAGGTAAATAACCCTCTGTAATACACCTCATGATTAAATTACCCTCTGTAATACCCCACAGGAGTAAATACCCCTCTGTAATACCCCACAGGAGTAAATACCCCTCTGTAATACCCCACAGGAGTAAATACCCCTCTGTAATACCCCACAGGAGTAAATACCCCTCTGTAATACCCCACAGGAGTAAATACCCCTCTGTAATACCCCACAGGAGTAAATACCCCTCTGTAATACCCCACAGGAGTAAATACCCCTCTGTAATACCCCACAGAGGTAAATACCCCTCTGTAATACCCCACAGGAGTAAATACCCCTCTGTAATACCCCACAGGAGTAAATACCCCTCTGTAATACCCCACAGGAGTAAAAAAACCTCTGTAATACCACACGGGAGTAAATACCCTCTGTAATACCCCACAGGAGTAAATACCCTCTGTAATACCCCACAGGAGTAAATACCCTCTGTAATACCCCACAGGAGTAAATACCCTCTGTAATACCCCACAGGAGTAAATACCCTCTGTAATACCCCACAGAGGTAAATACCCTCTGTAATACCCCACAGGAGTAAATACCCTCTGTAATACCCCACAGGAGTAAATACCCTCTGTAATACCCCACAGGAGTAAATACCCTCTGTAATACCCCACAGGAGTAAATACCCTCTGTAATACCCCACAGAGGTAAATACTCTCTGTAATACCCCACAGGAGTAAATACCCCTCTGTAATACCCCACAGGAGTAAATACCCCTCTGTAATACCCCACAGAGGTAAATACCCCTCTGTAATACCCCACAGGAGTAAATACCCCTCTGTAATACCCCACAGGAGTAAATACCCCTCTGTAATACCCCACAGAGGTAAATACCCCTCTGTAATACCCCACAGGAGTAAATGCACCTCTTTAATACCCCTAAGTAGTAAATACCACTCTGTAATACCCCACATGAGTAAATACCCTCTGTAATACTCCCACAGGAGTAAATACCCTCTGTAATACCCCACAGGAGTAAATACCCTCTGTAATACCCCACAGGAGTAAATACCCTCTGTAATACCCCACAGGAGTAAATACCCTCTGTAATACCCCACAGGAGTAAATACCCTCTGTAATACCCCACAGGAGTAAATACCCTCTGTAATACCCCACAGGAGTAAATACCCTCTGTAATACCCCACAGGAGTAAATACTCCTCTGTAATACCCCACAGGAGTAAATACCCTCTGTAATACCCCACAGGAGTAAATACCCTCTGTAATACCCCACAGGAGTAAATACCCTCTGTAATACCCACAGGAGTAAATACCCTCTGTAATACCCCACAGGAGTAAATACCCTCTGTAATACCCACAGGAGTAAATACCCTCTGTAATACCCCACAGGAGTAAATACCCTCTGTAATACCCCACAGGAGTAAATACCCTCTGTAATACCCCACAGGAGTAAATACCCTCTGTAATACCCCACAGAGGTAAATACCCTCTGTAATACTCCCACAGGAGTAAATACCCCTCTGTAATACCCCACAGGAGTAAATACCCTCTGTAATACCCCACAGGAGTAAATACCCCTCTGTAATACTCCCACAGAGGTAAATACCCTCTGTAATACCCCACAGGAGTAAATACCCTCTGTAATACCCCACAGGAGTAAATACCCTCTGTAATACCCCACAGAGGTAAATACCCTCTGTAATACCCCACAGGAGTAAATACCCTCTGTAATACCCCACAGGAGTAAATACTCCTCTGTAATACCCCACAGGAGTAAATACCCTCTGTAATACCCCACAGGAGTAAATACCCTCTGTAATACCCCACAGGAGTAAATACCCCTCTGTAATACCCCACAGGAGTAAATACCCTCTGTAATACCCCACAGAGGTAAATACCCTCTGTAATACCCCACAGGAGTAAATACCCTCTGTAATACCCCACAGGAGTAAATACCCCTCTGTAATACCCCACAGGAGTAAATACCCTCTGTAATACCCACAGGAGTAAATACCCTCTGTAATACCCCACAGGAGTAAATACCCTCTGTAATACCCCACAGGAGTAAATACCCTCTGTAATACCTCCACAGGAGTAAATACCTCTGTAATACCCCACAGGAGTAAATACCCTCTGTAATACCCCACAGGAGTAAATACCCTCTGTAATACCCCACAGAGGTAAATACCCTCTGTAATACCCCACAGGAGTAAATACCTCTGTAATACCCCACAGGAGTAAATACCCCTCTGTAATACCCTCACAGAGGTAAATACCTCTGTAATACCCCACAGGAGTAAATACCCCTCTGTAATACCCCACAGAGGTAAATACCCTCTGTAATACCCCACAGGAGTAAATACCCCTCTGTAATACCCCACAGGAGTAAATACCCCTCTGTAAAACCCCACAGGAGTAAATACCCCTCTGGGATACCCCACAGGAGTAAATAACCATCTGTAATACCCCACAGAGGTAAGTACCCTCTGTAATACCCCACAGGAGTAAATACCCTCTGTAATACCCCACAGGAGTAAATACCCTCTGTAATACCCCACAGGAGTAAATACCCCTCTGTAATACCCCACAGAGGTAAATACCCTCTGTAATACCCCACAGAGGTAAATACCCTCTGTAATACCCCACAGGAGTAAATACCCTCTGTAATACCCCACAGAGTAAATACCCTCTGTAATACCCCACAGGAGTAAATACCCTCTGTAATACCCCACAGAGGTAAATACCCCTCTGTAATACCCCACAGAGGTAAATACCCTCTGTAATACCCCACAGGAGTAAATACCCTCTGTAATACCCCACAGGAGTAAATACCCTCTGTAATACCCCACAGGAGTAAATACCCCTCTGTAATACCCCACAGAGGTAAATACCCTCTGTAATACTCCCACAGGAGTAAATACCCTCTGTAATACCCCACAGGAGTAAATACCCTCTGTAATACCCCACAGGAGTAAATACCCTCTGTAATACCCCACAGGAGTAAATACCCCTCTGTAATACCCCACAGGATTAAATTCACCTCTGTTATACCCCACAGGAGTAAATACCCCTCTGTAATACCCCACAGGAGTAAATACCCCTCTGTAATACCCCACAGAGGTAAATACCCCTCTGTAATACCCCACAGAGGTAAATACCCCTCTGTTATACCCCACAGGAGTAAATACCCCTCTGTAATACCCTCACAGGAGTAAATACCCTCTGTAATACCCCACAGAGGTAAATACCTCTGTAATACCCCACAGGAGTAAATACCCCTCTGTAATACCCCACAGGGGTAAATACTCCTCTGTAATACCCCACAGGAGTAAATACTCCTCTGTAATACCTCCACAGGAGTAAATACTCCTCTGTAATACCCCACAGGAGTAAATACCCTCTGTAATACCCCACAGGAGTAAATACTCCTCTGTAATACCCCACAGGAGTAAATACTCTCTGTAATACCCCACAGGAGTAAATACTCCTCTGTAATACCCCACAGGAGTAAATACCCTCTGTAATACCCCACAGGAGTAAATACCCTCTGTAATACCCCACAGAGGTAAATACCCTCTGTAATACCCCACAGGAGTAAATACCTCTGTAATACCCCACAGGAGTAAATACCCTCTGTAATACCCCACAGGAGTAAATACTCTCTGTAATACCCCACAGGAGTAAATACCCTCTGTAATACCCCACAGGAGTAAATACCCTCTGTAATACCCCACAGGAGTAAATACCTCTGTAATACCCCACAGGAGTAAATACCCTCTGTAATACCCCACAGGAGTAAATACCCTCTGTAATACCCCACAGGAGTAAATACCCTCTGTAATACCCCACAGGAGTAAATACCCCTCTGTAATACCCCACAGGAGTAAATACCCCTCTGTAATACCCCACAGGAGTAAATACACCTAAGTAATAACCCACAGGAGAAAAAACACCACTGTAATACCCCACAGGAGTAAATACCCCTCTGTAATACCCCACAGGAGTAAATACCCTCTGTAATACCCCACAGGAGTAAATACCCTCTGTAATACCCCACAGGAGTAAATACCCTCTGTAATACCCCACATGTTTAAATTACCCTGTGTAATACCACACATGATTAAATACCCCTCTGTAATACCCCACTTGTGTATATACCCCTCTGTAATACCCCACAGGTGTAATTTCCCATCTGTTATACCCCACTGTAGTAAATACCCTCTGTAATACCCCACAGGAGTAAATACCCTCTGTAATACCCCACAGGAGTAAATACCCCTCTGTAATACCCCACAGAGGTAAATACCCTCTGTAATACCCCACAGGAGTAAATACCCTCTGTAATACCCCACAGGAGTAAATACCCTCTGTAATACCCCACAGGAGTAAATACCCTCTGTAATACCCCACAGGAGTAAATACCCCTCTGTAATACCCCACAGGAGTAAATACCCTCTGTAATACCCCACAGGAGTAAATACCCTCTGTAATACCCCACAGGAGTAAATACCCTCTGTAATACCCCACAGAGGTAAATACCCCTCTGTAATACCCCACAGGAGTAAATACCCTCTGTAATACCCCACAGGAGTAAATACCCTCTGTAATACCCCACAGGAGTAAATACCCTCTGTAATACCTCTACAGGAGTAAATACCCCTCTGTAATACCCCACAGAGGTAAATACCCTCTGTAATACCCCACAGGAGTAAATACCCCTCTGTAAAACCCCACACGGGGAAATACCTCTGTAATACCCCACAGGAGTAAATACCCTCTGTAATACCCCACAGAGGTAAATACCCTCTGTAATACCCCACAGGAGTAAATACCCTCTGTAATACCCCACAGGAGTAAATACCTCTGTAATACCCCACAGGAGTAAATACCCTCTGTAATACCCCACAGGAGTAAATACCCTCTGTAATACTCCTCTACAGAGGTAAATACCCCTCTGTAATACCCCACAGAGGTAAATGCCCCTCTGTAATACCCCACAGGAGTAAATACCCCTCTGTAATACCCCACAGAGGTAAATACCCCTCTGTAATACCCCACAGGAGTAAATACCTCTCTGTAATACCCCACAGGAGTAAATACCCCTCTGTAATACCCCACAGAGGTAAATACCCCTCTGTAATACCCCACAGGAGTAAATACCCCTCTGTAATACCCCACAGAGGTAAATACCCCTCTGTAATACCCCACAGGAGTAAATACCCCTCTGTAATACCCCACAGAGGTAAATACCCCTCTGTAATACCCCACAGGAGTAAATACCCCTCTGTAATACCCCACAGGAGTAAATACCCCTCTGTAATACCCCACAGGAGTAAATACCCCTCTGTAATACCCCACAGGAGTAAATACCCCTCTGTAATACCCCACAGGAGTAAATACCCCTCTGTAATACCCCACAGAGGTAAATACCCCTCTGTAATACCCCACAGGAGTAAATACCCCTCTGTAATACCCCACAGAGGTAAATACCCCTCTGTAATACCCCACAGAGTAAATATCCCCTCTGTAATAGCCCACAGGAGTAAATACCCTCTGTAATACCCCACAGAGTAAATACCCTCTGTAATACCCCACAGGAGTAAATACCCCTCTGTAATACCCCACAGAGGTAAATACCCCTCTGTAATACCCCACAGAGGTAAATACCACTCTGTAATACCCCTCAGGAGTTAATACCACTCTGTAATACCCCACTGGAGTTAATAACCCTCTGTAATACCCCACAGGAGTAAATACCCCTCTGTAATACCCCACAGGAGTAAATACCCCTCTGTAATACCCCACAGGAGTAAATACCCTCTGTAATACCCACAGGAGTAAATACCCCTCTGTAATACCCCACAGGATTAAATACCCCTCTGTAATACCCCACAGGAGTAAATACCCTCTGTAATACCCCACAGGAGTAAATACCCCTCTGTAATACCCCACAGAGGTAAATACACCTCTGTAATACCACACAGGAGTAAATACCCTCTGTAATACCCCACAGGAGTAAATACCCCTCTGTAATACCCCACAGAGGTAAATACCCCTCTGTAATACCCCACAGGAGTAAATACCCCTCTGTAATACCCCACAGGAGTAAATACCCCTCTGTAATACCCCACAGGTAAATACCCTCTGTAAATACCCTCTGTAATACCCCACAGAGGTAAATACCTCTGTAATACCCCACAGAGTAAATACCCTCTGTAATACCCCACAGAGGTAAATACCCCTCTGTAATACCTCCACAGGAGTAAATACCCTCTGTAATACCCCACAGGAGTAAATACCCTCTGTAATACCCCACAGAGGTAAATACCCTCTGTAATACCCCACAGGAGTAAATACCCTCTGTAATACCCCACAGGAGTAAATACCTCTGTAATTCCCCAGAGAGGTAAATACCCCTCTGTTATACCCCTCAGGAGTAAATAGCCCTCTGTAATACCCCACAGGAGTAAATACCCCTCTGTAATACCCCACAGGAGTAAATACCCTCTGTAATACCCCACAGAGGTAAATACCCTCTGTAATACCTCACAGGAGTAAATACCCTCTGTAATACCCCACAGGAGTAAATACCCTCTGTAATACCCCACAGGAGTAAATACCCTCTGTAATACCCCACAGGAGTAAATACCCTCTGTAATACCCCACAGAGGTAAATACCCTCTGTAATACCCCACAGGAGTAAATACCCTCTGTAATACCCCACAGGAGTAAATACCCTCTGTAATACCCCACAGGAGTAAATACCCTCTGTAATACCCCACAGGAGTAAATACCCTCTGTAATACCCCACAGAGGTAAATACCCTCTGTAATACCCCACAGGAGTAAATACCCTCTGTAATACCCCACAGGAGTAAATGCCCTCTGTAATACCCCACAGGAGTAAATACCTCTGTAATACCCCACAGAGGTAAATACCCCTCTGTAATACCCCACAGAGGTAAATACCCTCTGTAATACCCCACAGGAGTAAATACCCTCTGTAATACCCCACAGGAGTAAATACCCTCTGTAATACCCCACAGGAGTAAATACCCTCTGTAATACCCCACAGGAGGTAAATACCCTCTGTAATACCCCACAGAGGTAAATACCCTCTGTAATACCCCACAGGAGTAAATACCCCTCTGTAATACCCCACAGGAGTAAATACCCTCTGTAATACCCCACAGGAGTAAATACCCTCTGTAATACCCCACAGAGGTAAATACCCTCTGTAATACCCCACAGAGTAAATACCCCTCTGTAATACCCCACAGGAGTAAATACCCTCTGTAATACCCCACAGAGGTAAATACCCTCTGTAATACCCCACAGAAGTAAATACCCCTCTGTAATACCCCACAGGAGTAAATACCCTCTGTAATACCCCACAGAGGTAAATACTCTCTGTAATACCCCACAGGAGTAAATACCCTCTGTAATACCCCACAGAGGTAAATACCCTCTGTAATACCCCACAGGAGTAAATACCCCTCTGTAATACCCCACAGGAGTAAATACCCTCTGTAATACCCCACAGAGGTAAATACCCTCTGTAATACCCCACAGGAGTAAATACCCACTCTAATACCCCACAGCAGTAAATACCCCTCTGTAATATTCCACAGATGTATATTGCCCTCTGTAATATCCCACTGTATTTATTTCACCTCTGTTATACCCCTAAGATGTAAATCCCCCTCTGTAATACCCCACAGAGGTAAATACCGTCTGTAAAACCCCACAGAGGTAAATACCCTCTGTAATACCCCACAGGAGTAAATACCCTCTGTAATACCCCACAGAGGTAAATACCCTCTGTAATACCCCACAGGAGTAAATACCCTCTGTAATACCCCACAGAGGTAAATACCTCTGTAATACCCCACAGGAGTAAATACCCCTCTGTAATACCCCACAGGAGTAAATACCCCTCTGTAATACCCCACAGAGGTAAATACCCCTCTGTAATACCCCACAGGAGTAAATACACCTCAGTAATACCCAACAGGAGGAAATACTCTCTGTAATACCCCACAGGAGTAAATACCCTCTGTAATACCCCACAGAGTAAATACCTCTGTAATACCCCACAGAGGTAAATACCCTCTGTAATACCCCACAGGAGTAAATACCCCTCTGTAATACCCCACAGGAGTAAATACCCCTCTGTAATACCCCACAGAGGTAAATACCCCTCTGTAATACCCCACAGGAGTAAATACCCCTCTGTAATACCCCACAGAGGTAAATACCCCTCTGTAATACCCCACAGGAGTAAATACCCCTCTGTAATACCCCACAGAGGTAAATACCCCTCTGTAATACCCCACAGGAGTAAATACCCTCTGTAATACCTCCCACAGGAGTAAATACCTATGTATTACCCCACTTGAGTAAATTACGCTCTGTATTACCCCACAGGAGTAAATACCCCTCTGTAATACCCCACAGTTGTAAATACCCCTCTGTAATACCCCACAGAGGTAAATACCCTCTGTAATACCCCACAGAGGTAAATACCCTCTGTAATACCCCACAGGAGTAAATACCCTCTGTAATACCCCACAGGAGTAAATACCCTCTGTAATACCCCACAGAGGTAAATACCCCTCTGTAATACCCTCACAGGAGTAAATACCCTCTGTAATACCCCACAGAGGTAAATACCCTCTGTAATACCCCACAGAGGTAAATACCCTCTGTAATACCCCACAGGAGTAAATACCCCTCTGTAATACCCCACATAGGTAAATACCCCTCTGTAATACCCCACAGGAGTAAATACCCCTATGTAATACCCCACAGTAGTAAATACTCCTCTGTAATACCCCACAGGAGTAAATACCCCTCTGTAATACCCCACAGGAGTAAATACCCCTCTGTAATACCCCACAGGAGTAAATACCCTCTGTAATACCCCACAGAGGTAAATAACCCTCTGTAATACCCCACAGAGGTAAATACCCCTCTGTAATACCCCCACAGGAGTAAATACCCCTCTGTAATACCCCACAGGAGTAAATACCCCTCTGTAATACCCCACAGAGGTAAATAACCCTCTGTAATACCCCACAGAGGTAAATACCCTCTGTAATACCCCACAGGAGTAAATACCTCTGTAATACCCCACAGAGGTAAATACCCTCTGTAATACCCCACAGAGGTAAATACTCTCTGTAATACCCCACAGGAGTAAATACCCTCTGTAATACCCCACAGGAGTAAATACCCTCTGTAATACCCCACAGGAGTAAATACCCTCTGTAATACCCCACAGGAGTAAATACTCTCTGTAATACCCCACAGAGGTAAATACCCTCTGTAATACCCCACAGGAGTAAATACCCCTCTGTAATACCCCACAGGAGTAAATACCCCTCTGTAATACCCCACAGGAGTAAATACCCCTCTGTAATACCCCACAGAGGTAAATACCCCTCTGTAATACCCCACAGGAGTAAATACCCCTCTGTAATACCCCACAGGAGTAAATACCCCTCTGTAATACCCCACAGGAGTAAATACCCCTCTGTAATACCCCACAGGAGTAAATACCCCTCTGTAATACCCCACAGAGGTAAATACCCCTCTGTAATACCCCACAGAGGTAAATACCCCTCTGTAATACCCCACAGGAGTAAATACCCCTCTGTAATACCCCACAGAGGTAAATACCCCTCTGTAATACCCCACAGGAGTAAATACCCCTCTGTAATACCCCACAGGAGTAAATACCCCTCTGTAATACCCCACAGAGGTAAATACCCCTCTGTAATACCCCACAGGAGTAAATACCCCTCTGTAATACCCCACAGAGGTAAATACCCCTCTGTAATACCCCACAGGAGTAAATACCCCTCTGTAATACCCCACAGAGTTTAATACCCCCTCTGTAATACCCCACAGAGGTAAATACCCTCTGTAATACCCCACAGGAGTAAATACCCTCTGTAATACCCCACAGGAGTAAATACCTCTGTAATACCCCACAGGAGTAAATACTCTCTGTTATACCCCACAGTAGTACATACCCCTCTGTAATACCCCACAGAGGTAAATACCCCTCTGTTATACCCCACAGGAGTAAATACCCCTCTGTAATACCCCACAGAGGTAAATACCCCTCTGTAATACCCCACAGGAGTAAATACCCCTCTGTAATACCCCACAGGAGTAAATACCCTCTGTAATACCCACAGAGGTAAATACCCTCTGTAATACCCCACAGGAGTAAATACCTCTGTAATACCCCACAGAGGTAAATACCCTCTGTAATACCCCACAGGAGTAAATACCCTCTGTAATACCCCACAGGAGTAAATACCCTCTGTAATACCCCACAGGAGTAAATACCCTCTGTAATACCCCACAGAGGTAAATACCCTCTGTTATACCCCACAGGAGTAAATACCCTCTGTAATACCCCACAGGAGTAAATACCCTCTGTAATACCCCACAGAGGTAAATACCCTCTGTAATACCCCACAGGAGTAAATACCCTCTGTAATACCCCACAGAGGTAAATACCCTCTGTAATACCCACAGTAGTAAATATCCATCTGTAATTCCCCTCAGGAGTAAATACCCCTCTGTAATACCCCACAGAGGTAAATACCCCTCTGTTATACCCCACAGGAGTAAATACCCCTCTGTAATACCCCACAGGAGTAAATACCCCTCTGTAATACCCCACAGGAGTAAATACCCCTCTGTAATACCCCACAGGAGTAAATAACCCTCTGTAATACCCCACAGAGGTAAATACCCTCTGTAATACCCTCACAGGAGTAAATACCTCTGTAATACCCCACAGGAGTAAATACCCCTCTGTAATACCCCACAGAGGTAAATACCCCTCTGTAATACCCCACAGAGGTAAATACCCCTCTGTAATACCCCACAGAGGTAAATACCCCTCTGTAATACCCCACAGAGGTAAATACTCCTCTGTAATACCCCACAGGAGTAAATACCCCTCTGTAATACCCCACAGAGGTAAATACCCCTCTGTAATACCCCACAGAGGTAAATACCCCTCTGTTATACCCCACAGGAGTAAATACCCCTCTGTAATACCCCACAGGAGTAAATACCCCTCTGTAATACCCCACAGGAGTAAATACCCCTCTGTAATACCCCACAGGAGTAAATACCCCTCTGTAATACCCCACAGAGGTAAATACCCCTCTGTTATACCCCACAGGAGTAAATACCCCTCTGTAATACCCCACAGGAGTAAATACCCCTCTGTAATACCCCACAGAGGTAAATACCCCTCTGTTATACCCCACAGGAGTAAATACTCCTCTGTAATACCCCACAGAGGTAAATACCCCTCTGTTATACCCCACAGGAGTAAATACCCCTCTGTAATACCCCACAGGAGTAAATACCCCTCTGTTATACCCCACAGTTGTAAATACCCCTCTGTAATACCCCACAGGAGTAAATACCCCTCTGTAATACCCCACAGGAGTAAATACCCCTCTGTAATACCCCACAGGAGTAAATACCCCTCTGTAATACCCCACAGGAGTAAATACTCCTCTGTAATACCCCACAGGAGTAAATACCCTCTGTAATACCCCACAGGAGTAAATACCTCTGTAATACACAGGAGTAAATACCCTCTGTAATACCCCACAGAGGTAAATACACCTCTGTAATACCCCACAGGAGTAAATACCCTCAGTAATACCCCACACGAGTAAAGACCCCTCTGTAATACCCCACAGACGTAAATACCCATCTGTACTACCACTCCTTGTCATATAACCCTATGTAATAACCCACAGGAGTAAATACCCCTCTGTAATACCCCACAGGAGTAAATACCCTCTGTAATACCCCACAGGAGTAAATACCCTCTGTAATACCCTCACAGGAGTAAATACCCTCTGTAATACCCCACAGAGGTAAATACTCCTCTGTAATACCCCACAGGAGTAAATACCCTCTGTAATACCCCACAGAGGTAAATACCCTCTGTAATACCCCACAGGAGTAAATACCCTCTGTAATACCCCACAGGAGTAAATACCCTCTGTAATACCCCACAGGAGTAAATACCCTCTGTAATACCCCACAGGAGTAAATACCTCTGTAATACCCCACAGGAGTAAATACCCTCTGTAATACCCCACAGAGGTAAATACCCTCTGTTATACCCCACAGGAGTAAATACCCTCTGTTATACCCCACAGAGGTAAATACCCTCTGTAATACCCCACAGAGGTAAATACCCTCTGTAATACCCCACAGGAGTAAATACCCCTCTGTAATACCCCACAGGAGTAAATACCCTCTGTAATACCCCACAGGAGTAAATACCCTCTGTAATACCCCACAGAGGTAAATACCCTCTGTAATACCCCACAGGAGTAAATACCCTCTGTAATACCCCACAGAGGTAAATACCCTCTGTAATACCCCACAGGAGTAAATACCCTCTGTAATACCCCACAGGAGTAAATACCCTCTGTAATACCCCACAGGAGTAAAATCCCATCTGTTATACCCCACAGGAGTAAATACCCCTCTGTAATACCCCACAGAGGTAAATACCCCTCTGTTATACCCCACAGGAGTAAATACCCCTCTGTAATACCCCACAGGAGTAAATACCCCTCTGTAATACCCCACAGAGGTAAATACCCCTCTGTTATACCCCACAGGAGTAAATACCCCTCTGTAATACCCCACAGAGGTAAATACTCCTCTGTAATACCCCACAGGAGTAAATACTCTCTGTAATACCCCACAGGAGTAAATACCCTCTGTAATACCCCACAGAGGTAAATACCCTCTGTTATACCTCACAGGAGTAAATACCCTCTGTAATACCCCACAGGAGTAAATACCCTCTGTAATACCCCACAGAGGTAAATACCTCTGTAATACCACACAGGAGTAAATACAGCTCTGTAATACCCCACAGAGGTAAATACCCCTCTGTTATACCCCACAGGAGTAAATACCCCTCTGTAATACCCCACAGAGGTAAATACCCCTCTGTTATACCCCACAGGAGTAAATACCCCTCTGTAATACCCCACAGGAGTAAAAACCCCTCTGTTATACCCCACCGAGGTAAATACTCCTCTGTAATACCCCACAGATGTAAATACCCCTCTGTTATACCCCACAGGAGTAAATACCCCTCTGTAATACCCCACAGAGGTAAATACCCCTCTGTTATACCCCACAGGAGTAAATACCCCTCTGTAATACCCCACAGGAGTAAATACCCTCTGTAATACCCCACAGGAGTAAATACCCTCTGTAATACCCCACAGAGGTAAATACCCTCTGTTATACCCCACAGGAGTAAATACCCTCTGTAATACCCCACAGGAGTAAATACCCTCTGTAATACCCCACAGAGGTAAATACCCTCTGTAATACCCCACAGGAGTAAATACTCTCTGTAATACCCCACAGGAGTAAATACCCTCTGTAATACCCCACAGAGGTAAATACCCTCTGTTATACCCCACAGGAGTAAATACCCTCTGTAATACCCCACAGGAGTAAATACCCTCTGTAATACCCCACAGAGGTAAATACCCTCTGTAATACCCCACAGAGGTAAATACTCTCTGTTATACCCCACAGGAGTAAATACCCTCTGTAATACCCCACAGGAGTAAATACCCTCTGTAATACCCCACAGAGGTAAATACTCTCTGTTATACCCCACAGGAGTAAATGCCCTCTGTAATACCCCACAGAGGTAAATACTCCTCTGTAATACCCCACAGGAGTAAATACCCTCTGTAATACCCCACAGAGGTAAATACCCTCTGTAATACCCCACAGAGGTAAATAACCCTCTGTTATACCCCACAGGAGTAAATACCCCTCTGTCATACCCCACAGGAGTAAATACCCTCTGTAATACTCCCACAGGAGTAAATACCCTCTGTAATACCCCTACAGGAGTAAATACCCTCTGTAATACCCCACAGGAGTAAATACACCTCTGTAATACCCCACAGGAGTAAATACCCCTCTGTAATACCCCACAGGAGTAAATACCCCTCTGTAATACCCCACAGAGGTAAATACCCCTCTGTAATACCCCACAGAGGTAAATACCCCTCTGTAATACCCCACAGGAGTAAATACCCCTCTGTAATACCCCACAGAGGTAAATACCCCTCTGTAATACCCCACAGAGGTAAATACCCCTCTGTTATACCCCACAGGAGTAAATACCCCTCTGTAATACCCCACAGGAGTAAATACCCCTCTGTAATACCCCACAGAGGTAAATACCCCTCTGTAATACCCCACAGGAGTAAATACCCTCTGTAATACCCCACAGGAGTAAATACCCTCTGTAATACCCCACAGGAGTAAATACCTCTGTAATACCCCACAGGAGTAAATACCCCTCTGTAATACCCCACAGAGGTAAATACCCCTCTGTTATACCCCACAGGAGTAAATACCCCTCTGTAATACCCCACAGGAGTAAATACCCCTCTGTAATACCCCACAGGAGTAAATACCCCTCTGTAATACCCCACAGGGGTAAATACCCCTCTGTAATACCCCACAGAGGTAAATACCCCTCTGTTATACCCCACAGGAGTAAATACCCCTCTGTTATGCCCCACAGGAGTAAATACCCCTCTGTAATACCCCACAGGAGTAAATACCCCTCTGTAATACCCCACAGGAGTAAATACCCCTCTGTAATACCCCACAGGAGTAAATACCCCTCTGTAATACCCCACAGAGGTAAATACCCCTCTGTTATACCCCACAGGAGTAAATACCCCTCTGTAATACCCCACAGGAGTAAATACCCCTCTGTAATACCCCACAGGAGTAAATACCCCTCTGTAATACCCCACAGAGGTAAATACCCCTCTGTTATACCCCACAGGAGTAAATACCCCTCTGTAATACCCCACAGAGGTAAATACCCCTCTGTTATACCCCACAGGAGTAAATACCCCTCTGTAATACCCCACAGGAGTAAATACCCCTCTGTAATACCCCACAGGAGTAAATACTCCTCTGTAATACCCCACAGAGGTAAATACCCCTCTGTAATACCCCACAGGAGTAAATACCCCTCTTTAATACCCCACAGAGGTAAATACCCTCTGTTATACCTCTACAGGAGTAAATACCCTCTGTAATACCCCACAGAGGTAAATACCCTCTGTAATACCCCACAGGAGTAAATACCCTCTGTTATACCCCACAGGAGTAAATACCCTCTGTAATACCCCCACAGAGGTAAATACCCTCTGTAATACCCCACAGGAGTAAATACCCTCTGTAATACCCCACAGAGGTAAATACCCTCTGTAATACCCCACAGGAGTAAATACCCTCTGTTATACCCCACAGAGGTAAATACCCTCTGTAATACCCCACAGAGGTAAATACCCTCTGTTATACCCCACAGGAGTAAATACCCTCTGTAATACCCTCACAGAGGTAAATACCCTCTGTTATTCCCCACAGTTGTAAATACCCCTCTGTAATACCCCACAGGAGTAAATACCCCTCTGTAATACCCCACAGGAGTAAATACCCCTCTGTAATACCCCACAGAGGTAAATACCCCTCTGTAATACCCCACAGGAGTAAATACCCCTCTGTAATACCCCACAGAGGTAAATACCCCTCTGTTATACCCCACAGGAGTAAATACCCCTCTGTAATACCCCACAGAGGTAAATACCCCTCTGTAATACCCCACAGGAGTAAATACCCCTCTGTTATACCCCACAGGAGTAAATACCCCTCTGTAATACCCCACAGAGGTAAATACCCCTCTGTTATACCCCACAGGAGTAAATACCCCTCTGTAATACCCCACAGAGGTAAATACCCCTCTGTAATACCCCACAGGAGTAAATACCCCTTTGTAATACCCCACAGGAGTAAATACCCTCTGTAATACCCCACAGGAGTAAATACCCTCTGTAATACCCCACAGGAGTAAATACCCTCTGTAATACCCCACAGGAGTAAATACCCTCTGTAATACCCCACAGAGGTAAATGCCCTCTGTTATACCCCACAGGAGTAAATACCCTCTGTAATACCCCACAGAGGTAAATACCCTCTGTAATACCCCACAGGAGTAAATACCCTCTGTAATACCCCACAGAGGTAAATACCCTCTGTAATACCCCACAGGAGTAAATACCCTCTGTAATACCCCACAGGAGTAAATACCCTCTGTAATACCCCACAGGAGTAAATACCCTCTGTAATACCCCACAGGAGTAAATACCCTCTGTAATACCCCACAGGAGTAAATACCCTCTGTAATACCTCCACAGGAGTAAATACCTCTGTAATACCCCACAGAGGTAAATACCTCTGTAATACCTCCACAGAGGTAAATACCCTCTGTTATACCCCACAGGGAGTAAATACCCTCTGTAATACCCCACAGAGGTAAATACCCTCTGTTATACCTCCACAGGAGTAAATACCCTCTGTAATACCCCACAGGAGTAAATACCCCTCTGTAATACCCCACAGAGGTAAATACCCCTCTGTAATATCCCACAGAGGTAAATACCCCTCTGTAATACCCCACAGGAGTAAATACCCCTCTGTAATACCCCACAGAGGTAAATACCCCTCTGTAATACCCCACAGGAGTAAATACCCCTCTGTAATACCCCACAGAGGTAAATACCCCTCTGTAATACCCCACAGGAGTAAATACCCCTCTGTAATACCCCACAGGAGTAAATACCCCTCTGTAATACCCCACAGGAGTAAATACCCCTCTGTAATACCCCACAGAGGTAAATACCCCTCTGTAATACCCCACAGGAGTAAATACCCCTCTGTAATACCCCACAGAGGTAAATACCCCTCTGTAATACCCCACAGGAGTAAATACCCCTCTGTAATACCCCACAGGAGTAAATACCCCTCTGTAATACCCCACAGGAGTAAATACCCCTCTGTAATACCCCACAGAGGTAAATACCCCTCTGTAATACCCCACAGGAGTAAATACCCCTCTGTAATACCCCACAGGAGTAAATACCCCTCTGTAATACCCCACAGAGGTAAATACCCCTCTGTAATACCCCACAGGAGTAAATACCCCTCTGTAATACCCCACAGGAGTAAATACCCCTCTGTAATACCCCACAGAGGTAAATACCCTCTGTAATACCCCACAGGAGTAAATACCCTCTGTAATACCCCACAGAGGTAAATACCCTCTGTAACACCCCACAGGAGTAAATACCCTCTGTAATACCCCACAGGAGTAAATACCTCTGTAATACCTCACAGGAGTAAATACCCTCTGTAATACCCCACAGAGGTAAATACCTCTGTAATACCTCACAGGAGTAAATACCCTCTGTAATACCCCACAGGAGTAAATACCCTCTGTAATACCCCACAGGAGTAAATACCCTCTGTAATACCTCACAGGAGTAAATACCCTCTGTAATACCCCACAGGAGTAAATACCCTCTGTAATACCTCACAGGAGTAAATACCCTCTGTAATACCCCACAGGAGTAAATACCCCTCTGTAATACCCCACAGAGGTAAATACCCCTCTGTAATACCCCACAGAGGTAAATACCCCTCTGTAATACCCTCACAGGAGTAAATACCCTCTGTAATACCCCTACAGGAGTAAATACCCTCTGTAATACCCCACAGGAGTAAATACCCTCTGTAATACCCCACAGAGGTAAATACCCCTCTGTAATACCCCACAGGAGTAAATACCCTCTGTAATACCCCACAGGAGTAAATACCCTCTGTAATACCCCACAGGAGTAAATACTCTCTGTAATACCCTCACAGGAGTAAATACCCTCTGTAATACCCCACAGGAGTAAATACTCCCTCTGTAATACCCCACAGGAGTAAATACCCTCTGTAATACCCCACAGAGGTAAATACCCTCTGTAATACCCCACAGGAGTAAATACCCTCTGTAATACCCCACAGGAGTAAATACCCTCTGTAATTCCCCCACACAGGTAAATACCCCTCTGTAATACCCCACAGGAGTAAATACCCTTCTGTAATACCCCACAGGAGTAAATACCTCTGTAATACCCCACAGAGGTAAATACCCTCTGTAATACCCCACAGGAGTAAATACCCTCTGTAATACCCCACAGGAGTAAATACCCCTCTGTAATACCCCACAGGAGTAAATACCCTCTGTAAAACCCCACAGGAGTAAATAACCCACTGTAACACCACACAGGAGTAAATACCCTCTGTAATACCCCACAGAGGTAAATACCCTCTGTTATACCCCACAGGAGTAAATACCCTCTGTAATACCCCACAGGAGTAAATACCCCTCTGTAATACCCCACAGGAGTAAATACCCTCTGTAATACCCCACAGGAGTAAATACCCTCTGTAACGCCCCACAGGAGTAAACACCCTCTGTAATACCCCACAGAGGTAAATACCCTCTGTAATACCCCACAGGAGTAAATACCCTCTGTAATACCCCACAGGAGTAAATACCCTCTGTAATACCCCACAGAGGTAAATACCCTCTGTAATACCCCACAGAGGTAAATACCCCTCTGTAATACCCCACAGGAGTAAATACCCCTCTGTAATACCCCACAGAGGTAAATACCCCTCTGTAATACCCCACAGGAGTAAATACCCTTCTGTAATACCCCACAGGAGTAAATACCCCTCTGTAATACCCCACAGAGGTAAATACCCCTCTGTAACACCCCACAGGAGTAAATACCCCTCTGTAATACCCCACAGGAGTAAATACCCCTCTGTAATACCCCACAGGAGTAAATACCCCTCTGTAATACCCCACAGGAGTAAATACCCCTCTGTAACACCCCACAGGAGTAAATACCCCTCTGTAATACCCCACAGAGGTAAATACCCCTCTGTTATACCCCACAGGAGTAAATACCCCTCTGTAATACCCCACAGGAGTAAATACCCCTCTGTAATACCCCACAGGAGTAAATACCCCTCTGTAACACCCCACAGGGGTAAATACCCCTCTGTAACGCCCCACAGGAGTAAACACCCCTCTGTAATACCCCACAGAGGTAAATACCCCTCTGTAATACCCCACAGGAGTAAATACCCCTCTGTAATACCCCACAGGAGTAAATACCCCTCTGTAATACCCCACATAGGTAAATACCCCTCTGTAACACCCCACAGGGGTAAATACCCCTCTGTAACGCCCCACAGGAGTAAACACCCCTCTGTAACGCCCCACAGGAGTAAATACCCCTTTGTAACGCCCCACAGGAGTAAATACCCCTCTTTATTACCCCACCACCTCTTTCACCTGTGCACCACAATCTGAACAGCTGAAAGGTTCCACTGCAGTGTTTTGTTTGTTTGATAGAGCCCAGACTCCAGACCCTGCAGCTGTTCGCTCCTCCAGCCCTGCTCCACAATCAGGTCCTGGTCCTGGTCCTGGTCCTGGTCCTGGTCCTGATCCTGGTCCTGGTCCTGGTCCTGGTCCTGGTCCTGGTCCTGGTCTGGGTCCTGGTCCGGGTCCTGGTCCTGGTTCTGGTCTGGGTCCTGGTCCTGGTCCTGGTTCTGGTCTTCAGAAGCTGCCGTCCTTCATCTCTCTGTGCAGTTCTCCAGAGGAAACGGACGCTCCTGCAGGGGGCGCTGTGGCGCGAGGTCAGAACTGTTCCCTGTGTCCTGCTTTAGTCCTGGTTTAGTCCTGGTTTAGTCCTGGTTTAGTCCTGGTTTAGTCCTGGGTTAGTCCTGGTTTAGTCCTGGTTCAGTCCTGGTTCAGTCCTGGGTTAGTCCTGGTTCAGTCCTGGGTTAGTCCTGGGTTAGTCCTGGTTCAGTCCTGGGTTAGTCCTGTTTAGTCCTGGTTTAGTCCTGGGTTAGTCCTGGTTTAGTCCTTGGTTAGTCCTGGGTTAATCCTGGTTTAGTTCTGGGTTAGTCCTGGGTTAGTCCTGGTTTAGTCCTGGTTCAGTCCTGGGTTAGTCCTGGTTTAGTCCTGGTTCAGTCCTGGGTTAGTCCTGGTTTAGTCCTGGGTTAGTCCTGGTTTAGTCCTGGTTCAGTCCTGGTTCAGTCCTGGGTTAGTCCTGGTTCAGTCCTGGGTTAGTCCTGGGTTAGTCCTGGTTTAGTCCTGGGTTAGTCCTGGTTTAGTCCTGGTTCAGTCGTGGGTTAGTCCTGGTTTAGTCCTGGTTCAGTCCTGGTTTAGTCCTGGTTCAGTCCTGGTTCAGTCCTGGGTTAGTCCTGGTTCAGTCCTGGGTTAGTCCTGGGTTAGTCCTGGTTCAGTCCTGGGTTAGTCCTGGTTTAGTCCTGGTTCAGTCCTGGGTTAGTCCTGGTTTAGTCCTGGTTTAGTCCTGGTTCAGTCCTGGTTCAGTCCTGGGTTAGTCCTGTTTAGTCCTGGTTTAGTCCTGGGTTAGTCCTGGTTTAGTCCTAGGTTAGTCCTTGGTTAGTCCTGGTTTAGTTCTGGGTTAGTCCTGGTTTAGTCCTGGTTCAGTCCTGGGTTAGTCCTGGTTTAGTCCTGGTTTAGTCCTGGTTCAGTCCTGGTTCAGTCCTGGTTCAGTCCTGGTTCAGTCCTGGGTTAGTCCTGGTTCAGTCCTGGGTTAGTCCTGGGTTAGTCCTGTTTAGTCCTGGTTTAGTCCTGGGTTAGTCCTGGTTTAGTCCTTGGTTAGTCCTGGGTTAATCCTGGTTTAGTTCTGGGTTAGTCCTGGGTTAGTCCTGTTTAGTCCTGGTTTAGTCCTGGGTTAGTCCTGGTTTAGTCCTAGGTTAGTCCTTGGTTAGTCCTGGTTTAGTTCTGGGTTAGTCCTGGTTTAGTCCTGGGTTAGTCCTGGTTTAGTCCTGGTTTAGTCCTGGTTTAGTCCTGGTTAGTCCTGGTTAGTCCTGGGTTAGTCCTGGTTTAGTCCTGGTTTAGTCCTGGTTAGTCCTGGTTAGTCCTGGTTTAGTCCTGGTTTAGTCCTGGTTAGTCCTGGTTAGTCCTGGTTTAGTCTTGGTTTAGTCCTGGTTAGTCCTGGTTAGTCCTGGTTTAGTCCTGGTTAGTCCTGGTTTAGTCCTGGTTAGTCCTGGTTTAGTCCTGGGTTAGTCCTGGTTTAGTCCTGGTTTAGTCCTGGGTTAGTCCTGGTTTAGTCCTGGTTTAGTCCTGGTTTAGTCCTGGTTTAGTCCTGGGTTAGTCCTGGTTTAGTCCTGGTTTAGTCCTGGTTTAGTCCTGGTTAGTCCTGGTTTAGTCCTGGTTTAGTCCTGGTTTAGTCCTTGGTTAGTCCTGGGTTAATCCTGGTTTAGTCCTGGGTTAGTCCTGGGTTAGTCCTGGTTCAGTCCTGGTTTAGTCCTAGGTTAGTCCTTGGTTAGTCCTGGTTTAGTCCTGGGTTAGTCCTGGGTTAGTCCTGGTTTAGTCCTGGTTTAGTCCTGGTTAGTCCTGGTTTAGTCCTGGTTTAGTCCTGGTTTAGTCCTGGTTAGTCCTGGTTTAGTCCTGGGTTAGTCCTGGTTTAGTCCTGGTTTAGTCCTGGTTAGTCCTGGTTTAGTCCTGGGTTAGTCCTGGGTTAGTCCTGGTTTAGTCCTGGTTAGTCCTGGTTTAGTCCTGGGTTAGTCCTGGTTAGTCCTGGTTTAGTCCTGGTTAGTCCTGGTTAGTCCTGGGTTAGTCCTGGTTTAGTCCTGGTTTAGTCCTGGGTTAGTCCTGGTTTAGTCCTGGGTTAGTCCTGGGTTAGTCCTGGTTTAGTCCTGGTTAGTCCTGGTTTAGTCCTGGTTTAGTCCTGGTTTAGTCCTGGTTTAGTCCTGGTTTAGTCCTGGTTAGTCCTGGTTTAGTCCTGGTTTAGTCCTGGTTAGTCCTGGTTTAGTCCTGGTTTAGTCCTGGTTTAGTCCTGGTTAGTCCTGGTTTAGTCCTGGTTAGTCCTGGTTTAGTCCTGGTTAGTCCTGGGTTAGTCCTGGGTTAGTCCTGGTTTAGTCCTGGTTAGTCCTGGTTTAGTCCTGGGTTAGTCCTGGTTTAGTCCTGGTTAGTCCTGGTTTAGTCCTGGTTTAGTCCTGGGTTAGTCCTGGTTAGTCCTGGTTTAGTCCTGGTTAGTCCTGGTTTAGTCCTGGTTAGTCCTGGGTTAGTCCTGGGTTAGTCCTGGTTTAGTCCTGGTTAGTCCTGGTTTAGTCCTGGTTTAGTCCTGGGCTAGTCCTGGTTTAGTCCTGGTTTAGTCCTGGGTTAGTCCTGGTTTAGTCCTGCGTTTGTCCTGGTTTAGTCCTTGGTCAGTCCTGGTTTAGTTCTGGTTTAGTCCTGGGTTAGTCCTGGGTTAGTCCTGGTTTAGTCCTGGTTTAGTCCTGGTTAGTCCTGGGTTAGTCCTGGTTTAGTCCTGGTTAGTCCTGGTTTAGTCCTGGGTTAGTCCTGGTTTAGTCCTGGTTTAGTCCTGGTTAGTCCTGGTTTAGTCCTGGTTAGTCCTGGTTTAGTCCTGGTTAGTCCTGGTTAGTCCTGGTTTAGTCCTGGTTAGTCCTGGTTTAGTCCTGGTTAGTCCTGGGTTAGTCCTGGTTAGTCCTGGTTTAGTCCTGGTTAGTCCTGGGTTAGTCCTGGTTAGTCCTGGTTTAGTCCTGGTTAGTCCTGGGTTAGTCCTGGTTTAGTCCTGGTTAGTCCTGGTTTAGTCCTGGTTAGTCCTGGGTTAGTCCTGGTTAGTCCTGGTTAGTCCTGGTTTAGTCCTGGTTAGTCCTGGTTTAGTCCTGGTTTAGTCCTGGTTTAGTCCTGGTTAGTCCTGGGTTAGTCCTGGTTAGTCCTGGTTAGTCCTGGGTTAGTCCTGGTTTAGTCCTGGTTAGTCCTGGTTTAGTCCTGGTTAGTCCTGGGTTAGTCCTGGTTTAGTCCTGGTTAGTCCTGGGTTAGTCCTGGTTAGTCCTGGTTTAGTCCTGGTTTAGTCCTGGGTTAGTCCTGGTTAGTCCTGGTTTAGTCCTGGTTCAGTCCTGGTTTAGTCCTGGTTTAGTCCTGGTTCAGTCCTGGTTCAGTCCTGGGTTAGTCCTGGTTCAGTGCTGGGTTAGTCCTGGGTTAGTCCTGTTTAGTCCTGGTTTGGTCCTGGGTTAGTCCTGGTTTAGTCCTTGGTTAGTCCTGGGTTAATCCTGGTTTAGTCCTGGGTTAGTCCTGGGTTAGTCCTGGGTTAGTCCTGTTTAGTCCTGGTTTAGTCCTGGGTTAGTCCTGGTTTAGTCCTAGGTTAGTCCTTGGTTAGTCCTGGGTTAGTCCTGGTTTAGTCCTGGTTTAGTCCTGGTTAGTCCTGGTTAGTCCTGGGTTAGTCCTGGTTAGTCCTGGTTTAGTCCTGATTTAGTCCTGGTTAGTCCTGGTTAGTCCTGGTTTAGTCCTGGTTAGTCCTGGTTTAGTCCTGGTTAGTCCTGGTTTAGTCCTGGGTTAGTCCTGGTTTAGTCCTGGTTAGTCCTGGTTTAGTCCTGGTTAGTCCTGGTTTAGTCCTGGTTTAGTCCTGGTTTAGTCCTGGGTTAGTCCTGGTTTAGTCCTGTTTAGTCCTGGTTTAGTCCTGGTTTAGTCCTTGGTTAGTCCTGGGTTAATCCTGGTTTAGTTCTGGGTTAGTCCTGGTTTAGTCCTGGGTTAGTCCTGGTTTAGTCCTGGTTTAGTCCTGGTTTAGTCCTGGGTTAGTCCTGGTTTAGTCCTGGTTTAGTCCTGTTTAGTCCTGGTTTAGTCCTGGTTTAGTCCTGGTTTAGTCCTTGGTTAGTCCTGGGTTAATCCTGGTTTAGTTCTGGGTTAGTCCTGGTTTAGTCCTGGGTTAGTCCTGGTTCAGTCCTGGTTTAGTCCTAGGTTAGTCCTTGGTTAGTCCTGGTTTAGTTCTGGGTTAGTCCTGGGTTAGTCCTGGGTTAGTCCTGGTTTAGTCCTGGTTAGTCCTGGTTTAGTCCTGGTTTAGTCCTGGTTTAGTCCTGGTTAGTCCTGGTTTAGTCCTGGGTTAGTCCTGGTTTAGTCCTGGGTTAGTCCTGGGTTAGTCCTGGGTTAGTCCTGGTTTAGTCCTGGTTTAGTCCTGGTTAGTCCTGGGTTAGTCCTGGTTAGTCCTGGTTTAGTCCTGGTTAGTCCTGGTTTAGTCCTGGTTTAGTCCTGGTTTAGTCCTGGGTTAGTCCTGGTTTAGTCCTAGGTTAGTCCTTGGTCAGTCCTGGTTTAGTTCTGGTTTAGTCCTGGGTTAGTCCTGGGTTAGTCCTGGTTTAGTCCTGGTTAGTCCTGGTTTAGTCCTGGTTTAGTCCTGGTTAGTCCTGGTTAGTCCTGGTTTAGTCCTGGTTTAGTCCTGGTTTAGTCCTGGTTAGTCCTGGTTAGTCCTGGTTTAGTCCTGGTTAGTCCTGGTTTAGTCCTGGTTAGTCCTGGTTAGTCCTGGTTTAGTCCTGGTTAGTCCTGGTTAGTCCTGGGTTAGTCCTGGTTTAGTCCTGGTTAGTCCTGGTTTAGTCCTGGTTAGTCCTGGTTAGTCCTGGTTTAGTCCTGGTTAGTCCTGGTTAGTCCTGGGTTAGTCCTGGTTAGTCCTGGTTTAGTCCTGGTTTAGTCCTGGTTAGTCCTGGGTTAGTCCTGGTTTAGTCCTGGTTAGTCCTGGTTTAGTCCTGGTTAGTCCTGGTTAGTCCTGGTTTAGTCCTGGTTTAGTCCTGGGTTAGTCCTGGTTTAGTCCTAGGTTAGTCCTTGGTCAGTCCTGGTTTAGTTCTGGTTTAGTCCTGGGTTAGTCCTGGGTTAGTCCTGGTTAGTCCTGGTTTAGTCCTGGTTAGTCCTGGTTTAGTCCTGGTTTAGTCCTGGTTAGTCCTGGGTTAGTCCTGGTTTAGTCCTGGTTAGTCCTGGTTTAGTCCTGGTTAGTCCTGGTTAGTCCTGGTTTAGTCCTGGGTTAGTCCTGGTTTAGTCCTAGGTTAGTCCTGGTTTAGTCCTGGTTAGTCCTGGGTTAGTCCTGGGTTAGTCCTGGTTTAGTCCTGGTTTAGTCCTGGTTAGTCCTGGTTAGTCCTGGTTTAGTCCTGGGTTAGTCCTGGTTAGTCCTGGTTTAGTCCTGGTTAGTCCTGGTTTAGTCCTGGGTTAGTCCTGGTTTAGTCCTGGTTTAGTCCTGGGTTAGTCCTGGTTTAGTCCTAGGTTAGTCCTTGGTCAGTCCTGGTTTAGTCCTGGTTTAGTCCTGGTTAGTCCTGGTTTAGTCCTGGTTTAGTCCTGGTTTAGTCCTGGTTTAGTCCTGGTTAGTCCTGGTTAGTCCTGGTTTAGTCCTGGGTTAGTCCTGGTTAGTCCTGGTTTAGTCCTGGTTTAGTCCTGGGTTAGTCCTGGTTTAGTCCTGGTTTAGTCCTGGGTTAGTCCTGGTTTAGTCCTAGGTTAGTCCTTGGTCAGTCCTGGTTTAGTTCTGGTTTAGTCCTGGGTTAGTCCTGGGTTAGTCCTGGTTTAGTCCTGGTTTAGTCCTGGTTAGTCCTGGGTTAGTCCTGGTTTAGTCCTGGTTAGTCCTGGTTTAGTCCTGGTTTAGTCCTGGTTAGTCCTGGTTTAGTCCTGGTTAGTCCTGGTTTAGTCCTGGTTTAGTCCTGGTTTAGTCCTGGTTTAGTCCTGGTTAGTCCTGGTTAGTCCTGGGTTAGTCCTGGTTAGTCCTGGGTTAGTCCTGGTTAGTCCTGGTTTAGTCCTGGTTTAGTCCTGGTTAGTCCTGGTTTAGTCCTGGTTAGTCCTGGTTAGTCCTGGGTTAGTCCTGGTTAGTCCTGGGTTAGTCCTGGGTTAGTCCTGGTTTAGTTCTGTTGTTTCTGTTTCAGGATGGACCCTGCAGATCAAGCCCCGCTTTGAAAACCTGAACAGCTGAAGGACTTTGTGAACAGCTGAAGGACTTTGTGAACAGCTGTAGGACTTTGTGAACAGCTGTAGGACTTTGTGAACAGCTGTAGGACTTTGTGAACAGCTGTAGGACTTTAAACAGCTGTAGGACTTTGTGAACAGCTGTAGGACTTTGTGAACAGCTGTAGGACTTTAAACAGCTGTAGGACTTTGTGAACAGCTGTAGGACTTTGTGAACAGCTGTAGGACTTTAAACAGCTGTAGGACTTTGTGAACAGCTGTAGGACTTTAAACAGCTGTAGGACTTTGTGAACAGCTGTAGGACTTTAAACAGCTGTAGGACTTTGTGAACAGCTGTAGGACTTTAAACAGCTGTAGGACTTTGTGAACAGCTGTAGGACTTTAAACAGCTGTAGGACTTTGTGAACAGCTGTAGGACTTTAAACAGCTGTAGGACTTTGTGAACAGCTGTAGGACTTTAAACAGCTGTAGGACTTTAAACAGCTGTAGGACTTTAAACAGCTGTAAGGTCCTCAGGGATGTGCAGGTTTCATGTTTTTAATGTTTAAAGTAAAATGTTTTTTTAACTGTTCATATGTTTGAAGAAAAGTTTGTTCTTTATCAAATGTTTCGACTGAGGTGTGAGCGACGGGTTTAGCTTTAGCTTAGTTTAGCTTTAGCTTAGTTTAGTTTTAGCTTAGTTTAGTTTTAGCTTAGTTTAGCTTTAGCTTAGTTTAGCTTTAGCTTAGTTTAGCTTTAGCTTAGTTTAGTTTTAGCTTAGTTTAGTTTTAGCTTAGTTTAGCTTTAGCTGAGTTTAGTTTTAGCTGAGTTTACCTTTAGCTTAATTTAGTTTTAGCTTAGTTTAGCTTTAGCTGAGTTTAGTTTTAGCTGAGTTTACCTTTAGCTTAATTTAGTTTTAGCTTAGTTTAGCTTTAGCTGAGTTTAGCTTTAGCGTAGTTTAGTTTTAGCTGAGTTTAGTTTTAGCTGAGTTTACCTTTAGCTTAATTTAGTTTTAGCTTAGTTTAGCTTTAGCTGAGTTTAGCTTTAGCGTAGTTTAGTTTTAGCTGAGTTTAGTTTTAGCTGAGTTTAGCTTTAGCTGAGTTTAGCTGAGTTTAGCTTTAGCTGAGTTTAGCTGAGTTTAGCTTTAGCTGAGTTTAGCTTAGTTTAGTTTTAGCTGAGTTAATTTTAGCTGAGTTTAGTTTTAGCTGAGTTTAGTTTAGCTTTAGCTGAGTTTAGCTTTAGCTGAGTTTAGCTGAGTTTAGCTTTAGCTGAGTTTAGCTTTAGCTGAGTTTAGCTGAGTTTAGCTTTAGCTGAGTTTAGCTTTAGCTGAGTTTAGCTTTAGCTTCACATTTTGTGTTTGACAAATAAATGATCAAAGTTGAAGCAAGTCTCTGTCCTTGAAACCTTTCAGCTACTCACACCAGACTAGTACTGTACTACTGTAGTACTACTACTACTGTAGTACTTACTACTACTGTAGTACTTACTACTGTAGTACTACTGTAGTACTACTACTACTGTAGTACTTACTACTGTAGTACTACTACTACTGTAGTACTTACTACTGTAGTACTACTACTACTGTAGTACTTACTACTACTGTAGTACTTACTACTGTAGTACTACTGTAGTACTACTACTACTGTAGTACTTACTACTGCTGCTGTGGTGCTGCTGCTGCAACTGTGGTGCCTGCTGCTGTGGTGCTGCTGCTGCTGTAATGGTGCTTGCTGCTGTGGTGCTGCTGCTGCTTATTGGTGCTTAGCTGCTGTGGTGCTACTGCTGCTGTGGTGCTGCTGCTGCTGTGGTGCTTTGCTGCTGCTGTGGTGCTTGCTGCTGTGGTGCTGCTGTGGTGCTGCTGCTGCTGTGGTGCTTGCTGCTGTGGTGCTGCTGCTGCTGTGGTGCTTGCTGCTGTGGTGCTGCTGCTGCTGTGGTGCTTGCTGCTGTGGTGCTGCTGCTGCTGTAGTGCTTGCTGCTGTGGTGCTGCTGTAGTGCGACTGTACTGCGGTGGTGCTACGGTGGTGAATGTAGTACTACGGTGGTGCTACTGTAGTACTGCTGTGGTGCGGTCGTGCTACGGTGGTGCTGCAGTGTGCTACGGTGGCGGTGGTGCTACGCATTGCTGCTGTAGTGCTGTGGTGCTGTAGTGCTGCTGCTGCTGTGTGCTACTGCTGCTACTACTGCTGTGGTGCTGCGTACTGCTGTGCTGCTAGTAATGCTACGGTGGTAGCTACGATGGTGCTGCAGTAATGGTACTGCTGTGGTGATACTGCTGTATTGCTGCGTGCTGCTACTGCTGTAGTGCTACTGCTGCTGTACTGCTGTAGTACGGTCGTGCTACTACTGCTGTGGGCGACTGTGCTGCACGGTGGTACTACTACTGCTGTGAGTACTGCTGTGGTGCTACTGCTGCTGTGGTACTGCTGTGGTACGGTTGTAATGCTGTGCAGTACGGTACTACGGTGAGTACTACTACTGCTGTAGTGCTGCTGTGGTGCTGTAATTGCTACTGTGGCAGTGGTGCTGCGGTGGCGGTGGTGCTGCGGTAGCGGCAGTACTGCGGTGAGCATGTGGTGCTTGCAACGCTACGTGCTACTGCTGTGCATTCTGTGATGCTACAGTAGCGGTGGTGCTACGGTAGCGGTAATTGCTGCAGTAGCAGCAGTACTACAGTAGCTGTAGTACAGTAGTATTGTAGTACTGCTGCTGCTGCAGTACTACTGTACTACAGTACTACTGTAGTACAGTAGTACTGTACTACTGTAGTACTGCTGCTACTGCAGTACTACTGTAGTACTACAGTACTGTAGTACTGTGCAGTACTTTTACTCTGTGCTGTGGAGGATTGTGGAGTTTTTACGGCGCACGAGCAGCTGCTGATGAAGCACAAACTGTAATTAAGATCAATATCTGCTGAGTCCAGACCAAGACCAGGACCAGGACCAGGACCAAGACCAAGACCAGGACCAGGACCAAGACCAGGACCAGGACCAAGACCAGGACTCAGACCAGGACCAGGACCAGGACCAGGACCAAGACCAGGACCAAGACCAGGACCAGGACCAAGACCAGGACTCAGACCAGGACCAAGAATAAGAACTGGTCCTGGTCTTTGCCCTGATCTTGGTCCTGGTTTTACTCAGATGCCCTCCCAGCTGCTACAGAAATGTTCCAGAGAAACATTTGTGAGTTTGACTTCAGAACAGAAACTGCGCGTTTCGCTTCATTTGAGTCTCATTAAACGCGCGTCGCTGACGCGGCTGTTCCGCGTCTCATATTTCACACTTTTTCACTTTTATTGTTTCCTTGTTTGATGCGAAGTGTCGCGGCGCGTTGCGCTGACGCGGGACTTTCCGCTCAGATCGTTTTAAATCCGCGCTCCTCTAATCCGTGCGACCCGCGGCTCAGATCCGGCTCAGGTGCGGACAAAAGCGGAGCGGACAAAGGTGGAGCGGGACAAAGCGGAGCGGACCGGGACTCTGGCCCGGGACAAAGGCCGGACCGAAGCGCCGCTTACGCCGCGGCTCCGCGCTCAGCACTTTGGCGGATTTAATCTGAAGCGAGATTTCACTGAGAAGAAGAAGCGCGACACCTCCGCGCGCGGCGGAAAAAGCCTTTTTTAATTTCACGATTATTAAAAGAAATTAAAATGTGGGTCGGTCCCAAGTCCAAGTTCTGACCCTGGTCTGGTCCTGGTCTGGTCCTGGTCTGGTCCCGGTCTGGTCCCGGTCTGGTCCCGGTCTGGTCCCGGTCTGGTCCTGGTCTGGTCCTGGTCTGGTCCCGGTCTGGTCCTGGTCTGGTCCCGGTCTGGTCCCGGTCTGGTCCTGGTCTGGTCCCGGTCTGGTCCTGGTCTGGTCCTGGTCTGGTCCCGGTCTGGTCCCGGTCTGGTCCCGGTCTGGTCCCGGTCTGGTCCCGGTCTGGTCCTGGCAGGTGATTATTGGTGATTGTTCATGTGCGTGTCTGATGCGTGTCTGATGCGTGTCTGATGCGTGTCTGACGCGGATCTGACGCGGATCTGATGCGGATCTGATGCGGATCTGATGCGTTTCCGCAGCGACATTTGCGCCACATTTCAGACCTGTTTCCCGCCACGAGACCTGCCGTGACGTAGGCACGTGCAGGTGCCATGCGCGTGCCCTGGGCTCACCTGAGCTCGCGCTGCTCTTCGGATGTCTTCGGAAGACTTCGGCTGTTTCCGGCGCTTCTCGTCGGCCTCCGTCTGTCTGCGCTCCTATTGGCTCCGCGCAGCCCCGCCCCGCGCCGGGCTCTGCTCCCATTGGTTGTTTGTGCCTCTCGTGGGAGGGTCACGAATGACACGCGCTTATATTAGCGTCCACGCGCCTCGCGCATCCCCAGAGCGCGCGCAGCAGCACCGCACGCACGCGGCACCTGTGCGTCCCCCCGAGCAGCAGAGTGGAGCTCCCCGGAGCACCGAGCCCGGCCACAGCCAAAGCCCCGCGGCCCCCGGAGCCCCGCGGCCCCTGGAGCTTAGGAGCCCTCTGAAGCGCGGCACTTTACGCGCGCGGCCCCGGGAACAAGAAGAAAGTAATTTGCAAATAAGAATTAAAGAAACTTTCCAAAAAGATCAAGATAAAAATGTGACACTTCCGCAGGAAACCGCAGCCGAACTCTGCGCACACCGGGACCGGGACTGGACCGGGACTGGACCGGGACTGGACCGGGACTGGACCGGGACTGGACCGGGACTACTTCAGTGTGCGCGTGACCGTGCGCGTGTGGGGTGACACGGGGACAGTTCGGACCCGAGACCGAAACTCCCGGAGAGCTCCGGGCGTCCGCGGGGCGCGGGCTCAGCGCTCCCGGGTTGGTGAGCGCGCAGAGGCCGCTGAACCCCTCACGGGCCGCTGCGCGCGGATATAAATAGAGTGAAACCCGACCCCGGACCAGATCCGGACCAGACCCGGACCAGACCCGGACCAGACCAGATCCGAGCCACAGACTCGGCTGCGGTTCAACTTTGATCCAGCTTCAGTCCCGCCGCGTAGAAGAACCCGCGTCTGAGCCTCATGGCGGAGCTGGTGACCCCGGACCTCCGGGGGGACCTGCGGGGGGACCTCCGGGGGGACCTGCGGGGGGACCTGCGGGGGGACCTGCGAGGGGACCTGCGGGGGGACCTCCGGGACCTGCGTGGGGACCTCCGGGGGGACCTGCGGTCGGACCTCCGCGGGGACCTGCGGCCGGACGTCCGGGGGGACCTGCGGGACCTCCGGGGGGACCTGCGGTCGGACCTCCGCGGGGACCTGCGGCCGGACCTCCGCGGGGACCTGCGGGACCTCCGCGGGGACCTGCGGGACCTCCGGGGCGCGCTGCCCGGGAGCCCTCTGGCCATGGACTACGTGAACGACTTTGACTTGATGAAGTTCGAGGTGAAGAAGGAGCCTCCGGAGCCGCCGCTGTGCCACCAGTCCGCGGGCCCCGGGCCCCTGTGCGCCGGGCTCCTGTGCCCCGGGCCCTGCGGGGGCCCCGGTGGGTCGGTGTCCAGTACCCCCCTGAGTACCCCGCTCAGCTCCCCCTGCTCCTCCGTGCCCTCCTCCCCCAGCTTCTGCCCCCAGCCCAGCCCCCCCCACGGCCCCGCAGGGGGCGCTGTGGGCCCGGGGCCCGGCAAGGGCCACGAGGAGATCTACTGGGTAAGTACTACAGTCTGTGTACTACAGTACGTGTACTACAGCGTGTGTACTACAGCACGTGTACTACAGTACATGTACTACAGTACGTGTACTACAGTACGTGTACTACAGCGTGTGTACTACAGCGCGTGTACTACAGTACGTGTACTACAGTACGTGTACTACAGCGTGTGTACTACAGTACGTGTACTACAGCGCGTGTACTACAGTACGTGTAGGCCTACTACAGCGCGTGTACTACAGCACGTGTACTACAGCGTGTGTACTACAGTGCGTGTACTACAGCGCGTGTACTACAGTACGTGTACTACAGCGTGTGTACTACAGTACGTGTACTACAGTGCGTGTACTACAGTCTGTGTACTACAGCGTGTGTACTACAGCGTGTGTACTACAGTCTGTGTACTACAGTACGTGTACTACAGCGCGTGTACTACAGCGCGTGTACTACAGTACGTGTACTACAGTACGTGTACTACAGTCTGTGTACTACAGTACGTGTACTACAGTCTATGTACTACAGTACGTGTACTACAGCCTGTGTACTACAGTGCGTGTACTACAGTACGTGTACTACAGCGCGTGTACTACAGCGCGTGTACTACAGTACGTGTACTACAGCGTGTACTACAGCGCGTGTACTACAGTGCGTGTACTACAGTACGTGTACTACAGTACATGTACTACAGTACGTGTACTACAGTACGTGTACTACAGTACGTGTACTACAGCGTGTGTACTACAGTACGTGTACTACAGCGTGTGTACTACAGTGCGTGTACTACAGCGCGTGTACTACAGTACGTGTACTACAGCGTGTGTACTACAGTACGTGTACTACAGTGCGTGTACTACAGTCTGTGTACTACAGCGTGTGTACTACAGCGTGTGTACTACAGTCTGTGTACTACAGTACGTGTACTACAGCGCGTGTACTACAGCGCGTGTACTACAGTACGTGTACTACAGTACGTGTACTACAGTCTGTGTACTACAGTACGTGTACTACAGTCTATGTACTACAGTACGTGTACTACAGCCTGTGTACTACAGTGCGTGTACTACAGTACGTGTACTACAGCGCGTGTACTACAGCGCGTGTACTACAGTACGTGTACTACAGCGTGTACTACAGCGCGTGTACTACAGTGCGTGTACTACAGTACGTGTACTACAGCGCGTGTACTACAGTGCGTGTACTACAGTACGTGTACTACAGTACGTGTACTACAGCGTGTGTACTACAGTACGTGTACTACAGTGCGTGTACTACAGCGCGTGTACTACAGCGCGTGTACTACAGTACGTGTACTACAGCGTGTACTACAGCGCGTGTACTACAGCGCGTGTACTACAGTACGTGTACTACAGCGCGTGTACTACAGTACGTGTACTACAGTACGTGTACTACAGCGCGTGTACTACAGCGCGTGTACTACAGTACGTGTACTACAGTACGTGTACTACAGCGCGTGTACTACAGCGCGTGTACTACAGCGCGTGTACTACAGTACGTGTACTACAGTACGTGTACTACAGTCTGTGTTCTACAGCGTGTGTACTACAGCGTGTGTACTACAGCGCGTGTACTACAGCGTGTGTACTACAGTACGTGTACTACAGCGCGTGTACTACAGCGCGTGTACTACAGCGCGTGTACTACAGTCTGTGTACTACAGTACGTGTACTACAGTACGTGTACTACAGCGTGTGTACTACAGTCTGTGTACTACAGTACGTGTACTACAGCGTGTGTACTACAGTCTGTGTACTACAGTACGTGTACTACAGTCTGTGTACTACAGCGCGTGTACTACAGTACGTGTACTACAGTACGTGTACTACAGTCTGTGTTCTACAGTACGTGTACTACAGTACGTGTACTACAGTACGTGTACTACAGTACGTGTACTACAGTCTGTGTTCTACAGCGTGTGTACTACAGCGTGTGTACTACAGTCTGTGTACTACAGTACGTGTACTACAGTACGTGTACTACAGCGTGTGTACTACAGTCTGTGTACTACAGTACGTGTACTACAGCGTGTGTACTACAGTCTGTGTACTACAGTACGTGTACTACAGTACGTGTACTACAGTGCGTATACTACAGCGTGTGTACTACAGTACGTGTACTACAGTATGTGTACTACAGTACGTGTACTACAGCGTGTGTACTACAGTCTGTGTACTACAGTACGTGTACTACAGTACGTGTACTACAGTGCGTGTACTACAGTACGTGTACTACAGTACGTGTACTACAGCGTGTGTACTACAGTCTGTGTACTACAGTACGTGTACTACAGTACGTGTACTACAGTGCGTGTACTACAGTACGTGTACTACAGCGCGTGTACTACAGTGCGTGTACTACAGCGTGTGTACTACAGTCTGTGTACTACAGTACGTGTACTACAGCGTGTGTACTACAGTGCGTGTACTACAGCGTGTGTACTACAGTCTGTGTACTACAGCGTGTGTACTACAGTCTGTGTACTACAGTACGTGTACTACAGTACGTGTACTACAGTACGTGTACTACAGCGCGTGTACTACAGTCTGTGTACTACAGTACGTGTACTACAGTACGTGTACTACAGTACGTGTACTACAGCGTGTGTACTACAGTGCGTGTACTACAGTACGTGTACTACAGTGCGTGTACTACAGTACGTGTACTACAGTACGTGTACTACAGCGTGTGTACTACAGTCTGTGTACTACAGTACGTGTACTACAGTACGTGTACTACAGTACGTGTACTACAGCGTGTGTACTACAGTGCGTGTACTACAGTACGTGTACTACAGTGCGTGTACTACAGCGCGTGTACTACAGTCTGTGTACTACAGCGTGTGTACTACAGTCTGTGTACTACAGTACGTGTACTACAGTACGTGTACTACAGTGCGTGTACTACAGTACGTGTACTACAGTACGTGTACTACAGTACGTGTACTACAGTGCGTGTACTACAGTACGTGTACTACAGCGTGTGTACTACAGTCTGTGTACTACAGCGCGTGTACTACAGTCTGTGTACTACAGTACGTGTACTACAGCGTGTGTACTACAGTACGTGTACTACAGTACGTGTACTACAGCGTGTGTACTACAGTCTGTGTACTACAGCGTGTGTACTACAGCGCGTGTACTGCAGTCTGTGTACTACAGTACGTGTACTACAGCGTGTGTACTACAGTACGTGTACTACAGTACGTGTACTACAGTACGTGTACTACAGCGTGTGTACTACAGTACGTGTACTACAGTACGTGTACTACAGCATGTGTACTACAGTACGTGTACTACAGTACGTGTACTACAGCGTGTGTACTACAGTCTGTGTACTACAGTACGTGTACTACAGCGTGTGTACTACAGCGCGTGTACTGCAGTCTGTGTACTACAGTACGTGTACTACAGCGTGTGTACTACAGTACGTGTACTACAGTACGTGTACTACAGTACGTGTACTACAGCGTGTGTACTACAGTACGTGTACTACAGTCTGTGTACTACAGTACGTGTACTACAGTCTATGTACTACAGTACGTGTACTACAGCCTGTGTACTACAGTGCGTGTACTACAGTATGTGTACTACAGCGCGTGTACTACAGTACGTGTACTACAGCGTGTGTACTACAGTACGTGTACTACAGTACGTGTACTACAGTACGTGTACTACAGCATGTGTACTACAGTACGTGTACTACAGTACGTGTACTACAGTCTGTGTACTACAGTACGTGTACTACAGCGCGTGTACTACAGTCTGTGTACTACAGTACGTGTACTACAGTACGTGTACTACAGTACGTGTACTACAGCGCGTGTAATACAGTACGTGTACTACAGTACGTGTACTACAGCGTGTGTACTACAGTACGTGTACTACAGTACGTGTACTACAGCGCGTGTACTACAGTCTGTGTACTACAGTACGTGTACTACAGCGTGTGTACTACAGTACGTGTACTACAGTGTGTGTACTACAGTACGTGTACTACAGTACGTGTACTACAGCGTGTGTACTACAGTACGTGTACTACAGTACGTGTACTACAGCGCGTGTACTACAGTCTGTGTACTACAGTACGTGTACTACAGCGCATGTACTACAGTCTGTGTACTACAGTACGTGTACTACAGTCTGTGTACTACAGTACGTGTACTACAGTAGTGGGTACAGTGTGGTTACAGTGCGGGTAGTGGGTACAGTGTGGGTAAAGTGTGGGTACAGTGTGGGTACAGTGTGGGTAGTGGGTAAAGTGTGGGTACAGTGTGGGTAAAGTGTGGGTACAGTGTGGGTAAAGTGTGGGTACAGTGTGGGTAGTGGGTACAGGTTGGGTACAGTACGGGTAGTGGGTACAGTGTGGGTACAGTGTGGGTACAGTGTGGGTTGTCGGTACAGTGTGGGTACAGTGTGGGTAGCGGGTACAGCGTGGGTACAGTGCGGGTACAGTGTGAGTGCAGCACGGGTACAGTGTGGGTTGTCGGTACAGTGTGGGTACAGTGTGGGTACAGTGTGGGTACAGTGTGGGTAGCGGGTACAGTGTGGGTACAGTGTGGGTACAGTACGGGTAGTGGGTACAGTGCGGGTACAGTGTGGGTAGCGGGTACAGTGTGGGTACAGTGTGGGTACAGTATGGGTAGTGGGTACAATACGGGTAGTGGGTACAGTATGGGTAAAGTGCGGGTACAGTGTGGGTAGTGGGTACAGTGTGGGTAGAGTGCGGGTAGTGGGTACAGTGTGGGTACAGTCTGGGTAGTGGGTACAGTGCGGGTAGTGGGTACAGTGCGGGTACGGTACAGGTAGTGGGTACAGTGTGGTTACAGTGCGGGTACAGTGTGGGTAGTGGGTACAGTGTGGGTACAGTGCGGGTACAGTGTGGGTAGTGGGTACAGTGTGGGTAGAGTGCGGGTAGTGGGTACAGTGTGGGTACAGTCTGGGTAGTGGGTACAGTGCGGGTAGTGGGTACAGTGCGGGTACGGTACAGGTAGTGGGTACAGTGTGGGTACAGTGCGGGTACAGTGTGGGTAGTGGGTACAGTGTGGGTAGAGTGCGGGTAGTGGGTACAGTGTGGGTACAGTCTGGGTAGTGGGTACAGTGCGGGTAGTGGGTACAGTGCGGGTACGGTACAGGTAGTGGGTACAGTGCGGGTACAGTGTGGGTACAGTGTGGGTAGTGGGTACAGTGTGGGTACAGTGCAGGTACAGTATGGGTAGTGGGTACAATATGGGTACAGTGTGGGTAGTGGGTACAATATGGGTACAGTGTGGGTAGTGGGTACAGTGTGGGTACAGTGCAGGTACAGTGCAGGTACAGTATGGGTAGTGGGTACAATATGGGTACAGTGTGGTTACAGTGTGGGTACAGTGTGGGTACAGTGTGAGTAGCAGGTACAGCGTGGGTACAGCGTGGGTACAGTGTGGGTACAGTGTGAGTAGCAGGTACAGCGTGGGTACAGTGTGGGTATAGTGCGGATACAGTGCGGGTACAGTGTGAGTACAGCACGGGTACAGTGTGGGTTGTCGGTACAGTGTGGGTACAGTGTGGGTACAGTGTGGGTACAGTGTGGGTAGTGGGTACAATACGGGTAGTGGGTACAGTATGGGTAAAGTGCGGGTACAGTGTGGGTAGTGGGTACAGTGTGGGTACAGTGTGGGTAGTGGGTACAGTGTGGGTACAGTGCGGGTACAGTGTGGGTAGTGGGTACAATACGGGTAGTGGGTACAGTATGGGTAAAGTGCGGGTACAGTGTAGTCCGGGTAGTGGGTACAGTGCGGGTAGTGGGTACAGTGCGGGTACAGTGTGGGTACAGTACAGGTAGTGGGTACAGTGCGGGTACGGTACAGGTAGTGGGTACAGTGCGGGTACAGTGCGGGTACAGTGTGGGTACAGTGCGGGTACAGTGTGGGTACAGTACGGGTAATGGGTACAGTGTGGGTACAGTGTGGGTACAATGCGGGTAGTGGGTAAAGTGTGGGTACAGTGTGGGTACAGTGCGGGTACAGTGTGGGTACAGTGCAGGTACAGTGTGGGTAGTGGGTACACTGTGGGTACAATGTGGGTACAGTACAGGTAGTGGGTAAAGTGTGGGTACAGTGTGGGTACAGTACGGGTAGTGGGTAAAGTGTGGGTACAGTGTGGGTACAGTACGGGTAGTGGGTACAGTACGGGTACAGTGTGGGTACAGTGCGGGTAGTGGGTAAAGTGTGGGTACAGTGTGGGTACAGTACGGGTAGTGGGTAAAGTGTGGGTACAGTGTGGGTACAGTGCGGGTAGTGGGTAAAGTGTGGGTACAGTGTGGGTACAGTACGGGTAGTGGGTACAGTGTGGGTACAGTGTGGGTACAGTACGGGTAGTGGGTAAAGTGTGAGTACAGTGTGGGTACAGTACGGGTAGTGGGTAAAGTGTGGGTACAGTGTGGGTAAAGTACGGGTAGTGGGTAAAGTGTGGGTACAGTACGGGTACAGTGTGGGTACAGTGTGGGTACAGTGCGGGTAGTGGGTAAAGTGTGTGTACAGTGTGGGTACAGTACGGGTAGTGGGTAAAGTGTGGGTACAGTGTGGGTACAGAACGGGTAGTGGGTAAAGTGTGTGTACAGTGTGGGTACAGTACGGGTAGTGGGTAAAGTGTGGGTACAGTGTGGGTACAGAACGGGTAGTGGGTAAAGTGTGTGTACAGTGTGGGTACAGTACGGGTAGTGGGTACAGTGTGGGTACAGTGTGGGTACAGTGCGGGTAGTGGGTAAAGTGTGGGTACAGTGTGGGTACAGTACGGGTCGTGGGTAAAGTGTGGGTACAGTGTGGGTACAGTACAGGTAGTGGGTACAGTACGGGTAGTGGGTACAGTGTGGGTAAAGTGTGGGTACAGTCCGGGTAGTGGGTAAAGTGTGGGTACAGTGTGGGTACAGTACGGGTAGTGGGTAAAATGTGGGTACAGTGTGGGTACAGTACGGGTAGTGGGTAAAGTGTGGGTACAGTACGGGTAGTGGGTAAAGTGTGGGTACAGTACGGGTACAGTACGGGTCGTGGGTACAGTGTGGGTACAGTACGGGTACAGTACGGGTAGTGGGTAAAGTGTGGGTAAAGTACGGGTAGTGGGTAAAGTGTGGGTACAGTGCGGGTACAGTACGGGTAGTGGGTAAAGTGTGGGTACAGTACGGGTAGTGGGTAAAGTGTGGGTACAGTGTGGGTACAGTACGGGTAGTGGGTAAAGTGTGGGTACAGTACGGGTAGTGGGTAAAGTGTGGGTACAGTGTGGGTACAGTACGGGTAGTGGGTACAGTGTGGGTACAGTACGGGTAGTGGGTACAGTGTGGGTACAGTACGGGTAGTGGGTAAAGTGTGGGTACAGTGCGGGTAGTGGGTACAGTGTGGGTACAGTGTGGGTACAGTACGGGTAGTGGGTAAATGTGGGTACAGTGTGGGTACAGAACGGGTAGTGGGTAAAGTGTGGGTACAGTGTGGGTACAGTACAGGTAGTGGGTAAAGTGTGGGTACAGTGTGGGTACAGTGCGGGTAGTGGGTAAAGTGTGTGTACAGTGTGGGTACAGTACGGGTAGTGGGTACAGTGTGGGTACAGTACGGGTAGTGGGTACAGTGCGGGTACAGTGCGGGGAGTGGGTACAGTGTGGGTACAGTCAGGGTAGTGGGTAGTGTTCGGGTACAGTGTGGGTACAGTGTGGGTAGTGGGTAAAGTGTGGGTACAGTGTGGGTACAGTGTGGGTACAGTACGGGTAGTGGGTAAAGTGTGGGTACAGTGTGGGTACAGTACGGGTAGTGGGTACAGTACGGGTACAGTGTGGGTACAGTACGGGTAGTGGGTAAAGTGTGGGTACAGTACGGGTAGTGGGTACAGTGTGGGTACAGTGTGGGTACAGTACGGGTAGTGGGTAAAGTGTGGGTACAGTGTGGGTACAGTACGGGTAGTGGGTAAAGTGTGGGTACAGTGTGGGTACAGTACGGGTAGTGGGTAAAGTGTGGGTACAGTGTGGGTACAGTACGGGTAGTGGGTAAAGTGTGGGTACAGTGTGGGTACAGTACGGGTAGTGGGTAAAGTGTGGGTACAGTACGGGTAGTGGGTAAAGTGTGGGTACAGTACGGGTAGTGGGTAAAGTGTGGGTACAGTGTGGGTACAGTACGGGTAGTGGGTAAAGTGTGGGTACAGTACGGGTAGAGGGTAGAGTGTGGGTACAGTACGGGTAGTGGGTACAGTGTGGGTACAGTACGGGTAGTGGGTAAAGTGTGGGTACAGTGTGGGTAAAGTGTGGGTACAGTGTGGGTACATTACGGGTAGTGGGTAAAGTGTGGGTACAGTGTGGGTACAGTACGGGTAGTGGGTAAAGTGTGGGTACAGTGTGGGTACAGTACGGGTAGTGGGTAAAGTGTGGGTACAGTGTGGGTACAGTACGGGTAGTGGGTAAAGTGTGGGTACAGTGTGGGTACAGTACGGGTAGTGGGTACAGTGTGGGTACAGTACGGTTAGTGGGTAAAGTGTGGGTACAGTACGGGTAGTGGGTAAAGTGTGGGTACAGTGTGGGTACAGTACGGGTAGTGGGTACAGTGTGGGTACAGTACGGTTAGTGGGTAAAGTGTGGGTACAGTACGGGTAGTGGGTAAAGTGTGGGTACAGTACGGGTAGTGGGTAAAGTGTGGGTACAGTGTGGGTACAGTACGGGTAGTGGGTAAAGTGTGGGTACAGTACGGGTAGTGGGTAAAGTGTGGGTACAGTGTGGGTACAGTACGGGTAGTGGGTACAGTGTGGGTACAGTACGGGTAGTGGGTACAGTGTGGGTACAGTACGGGTAGTGGGTACAGTGTGGGTACAGTGTGGGTACAGTGTGGGTCACGCCTGCTGTGCCACAGGTCGGCGGGTACCAGCCGCACTCGGGCCCGGAGGCGCTCAGTTTGACCCCGGAGGACGCGGTGGAGGCTCTGATCGGGTCAAACGCTCATCACTACGACACATTCAGGACGTACGAAGAACATCACACACACCTGCACAGCCAGGCCCAGGTAACACACTATACACACACTATACACACACACTATACACACACTATACACACACTATACACACACACTATACACACACTATACACACACTATACACACACACTATACACACACACTATACACACACACTATACACACACACACACTATAGACACACACTATACACACACTATACACACACACTATACACACACACTATACACACACACTATACACACACTATACACACACACTATACACACACTATACACACACACTATACACACACACTATACACACACTATACACACACTATACACACACACACACTATAGACACACACTATACACACACTATACACACACACTATACACACACACACACTATAGACACACACTATACACACACACTATACACACACACTATACACACACTATACACACACACACTATACACACACTATACACACACACTATACACACACTATACACACACACTATACACACACACTATACACACACTATACACACACACTATACACACACTATACACACACACTATACACACACACTATACACACACTATACACACACACTATACACACACTATACACACACTATACACACTATACACACACTATACACACACACTATACACACACACTATACACACACTATACACACACACTACACACACTATACACACACTATACACACACACTATACACACACACTATACACACACTATACACACACACTATACACACACACTATACACACACTATACACACTATACACACACACACCATACACACTATACACACACACTATACACACACTATACACACACACTATACACACACTATACACACACTATACACACACACTATACACACACACTATACACACACTATACACACACTATACACACTACACACACACTATACACACTATACACACACACTATACACACACTATACACACACACTATACACACACTATACACACACACTATACACACACACTATACACACACACTACACACACTATACACACACACTAGACACACTATACACACACACTATACACACACACTATACACACACACTATACACACACACTATACACACACACTATACACACACACTATACACACTATACACACACACTATACACACACACTATACACACACACTCTGACACACACAGACACCCACACACAGACACACACACACACACACACACTATACACACACTATACACACACACTATAGACACACTATACACACAGTATACACACACACTATACACACACTATACACACACACTATACATACACACTATACACACACACTATATACACACACTATACACACACACTATACACACTATACACACACACACACACACTATACACACACTACACACACACTACACACACACTATACACACACACTATACACACACACACACTATACACACTATACACACACACTATACACACACACTATACACACACACTATACACACACACACACTATACACACTATACACACTATACACACACTATACACACACACTATACACACACACTATACACACACTATACACACACACTATACACACACACTATACACACACACTATACACACACTATACACACACACTATACACACACACTATACACACACACTATACACACTATACACACACTATACACACACACTATACACACACACTATACACACACTATACACACACACTATACACACACTATACACACACACTATACACACACACACTATACACACACTATACACACACACTATACACACACACTATACACACACTATACACACACTATACACACACTATACACACACTATACACACACACTATACACACACTATACACACACTATACACACACACTATACACACACACTATACACACTATACACACACACACTATACACACACTATACACACACTATACACACACTATACACACACACTATACACACACTATACACACACACAATACACACACACACTATACACACACTATACACACACACTATACACACACTATACACACACACTATACACACACACTATACACACACTATACACACACACTATACACACACACTATACACACACACTATACACACACACTATACACACACTATACACACACACTATACACACACTATACACACACTATACACACACACTATACACACACACTATACACACACACTATACACACACACACTATACACACACTATACACACACACTATACACACACACTATACACACACACTATACACACACTATACACACACACTATACACACACTATACACACACTATACACACACACTATACACACACTATACACACACACTATACACACTACACACACACTATACACACACTATACACACACACACACTATACACACACACTATACACACACCTATACACACACACTATACACACACACTATACACACACACTATACACACACACTATACACACACTATACACACACACACTATACACACACACTATACACACACACACTATACACACACACTATACACACACTATACACACACTATACACACACACTATACACACACACTATACACACACACACTATACACACACACTATACACACACACTATACACACACACTATACACACACTATACACACACACTATACACACACACACTATACACACACACTATACACACACACTATACACACTATACACACACTATACACACACTATACACACACACTATATACACACACTATACACACACACTATACACACACACTATACACACACACTATACACACACACTATACACACACTATACACATACACTATATACACACACTATACACACACACACTATACACACACACTATACACACACACTATACACACACACACACTATACACACACACTATACACACACACTATACACACACACTATACACACACACTATAGACACACACACTATACACACACACTATACACACACACTATACACACACTATACACACACCTATACACACACACTATACACACACACTATACACACACACTATACACACACACTATACACACACACTATACACACACTATACACACACACTATACACACACACTATACACACACTATACACACACACTATACACACACACTATACACACACACACACTATACACACACACTATACACACACACTATACACACACACACTATACACACACACTATACACACACACACACTATACACACACTATACACACACACTATACACACACACTATATACACACTATACACACACACACTATACACACACTATACACACACACTATACACACACTATACACACACACTATACACACACTATACACACTATACACACACACTATACACACACACACTATACACACTATACACACACTATACACACACTATACACACACACTCTATACACACACTATACACACCAACTATACACACAAACACACACACACATTATATACACACACACTATACACACACACACACACACATTATACACACACACACACTATACACACACTATACACACACACACACACATTATACACATTATACACACACACTATACACACACACTATACACACACTATACACACACACTATACCCACACACCTATACACACACACTATACACACTATACACACACACACACTATACACACATTATACACACACACACACTATACACACACACTATACACACACTCGCT
>CM068350.1:44840801-44843301 GCA_034769755.1 Odontamblyopus lacepedii
ACTGGATCCAGACTTTGAGACTTTAAAAGACTTCTCGAAAGTCTTAAACTGAAGAGCTCGGACCAGAACCTGCAGCTGTTCAGCCCCTGCAGCTGTTCAGCCCCTGCAGCTGTTTCCAGCCCCTGCAGCTGTTCAGCCCCTGCAGCTGTTCAGCTCCCTACAGCTGTTCAGCCCCTGCAGCTGTTCTGTCCAATACTGTGAATATTCTGTACACATTTCAAACCTTTCAGGCGCTCAGACTCTGTAGAAACAGCTGCATGAACTTTTCAAAATAAAATCACGTCAAAAATAAAAACTTTTACTTTGAAAGCGGACTCAGAGTCGAATCCCTCATTTTTACTTTTGTAAAACTCAACAAAATCCTGAAACCTCCTAAATCTGGGTCCAGACCAGAGACTCTGGTCCAGAATCCTGGTCCAGACCAGAACCAGGTCCAGACCAGAACCTGGTCCAGACCAGAACCCGAGTCTCGAGTCTGGTGGTTCTGATCCAACGCTTAGCATCTGCCTGAGAGTCAAAGCGTCATTTTTACAGCTCAGACTGAAGCAGACTTTGTGTGTGAACCTTTAGAACCTTTAGAACCCTCAGAACCTTTAGGAACTCCTCCAGAACCTTTAGAACCTTTTAGAACCCTCAGAACCTTTTAGAACCCCTTTCAGAACCTTAGAACCCTTAGAACCTCAGAACCTTTAGAACCCTCAGAACCTTTAGAACCCTCCAGAACCTTTTAGAACTCCTTTAGAACCCTCAGAACCTTTAGAGAACCCCTCAGAACCTTTAGAACCTTTAGAACTTTAGAACCTTTGAGAACCTTCAGAACCTTTGGGGGAACCCTCCAGAACCTTTTAGAACCCTCAGAACCTTATAGAACCTTTGAGAACTTCAGAGACCCTCAGAACCTTCCAGAACCCTCATAGAACCTTTAGAGACCCCTCAGGTGAACCTTTAAGAACTTTAGAACCCTCAGAACCTTCAGAACCCTCAGAACTCCTTTAGAACCCTCAGAACCCTCAGAACCTTTGAGAACCCTCAGAACCTTTAGAACCTTCAGAACCTTCAGGAAACACTCAGACACCCTTAGAACCTTCAGAACCCTCAGAACCTTCAAAACCAGCTTAGAACACCTCAGAACCTTTAGGAACTTTGAGGAACCTTTGGGAACCTTCATAGTCCCTCAGAACCTTCAGAACCCTCAGAACCTTCTCAGAACCCTCAAGAACCTTTAGAACCCTCAGAACCTTTAGAACCTTCAGCTGAAAATAAAGTCTCCCATGTTCTCGTCTCTTGTGTCTTTTCTCTTCAGCTCAGGTGATGCTTGCAGAGACAAAACTAAAAACCTAAATCTGAACCTGAACCTGAACCTAATAGAACCTGAACCTAACAGAACCTGAACCGGACTCCGAATCCTGAACCTGAACCTGAACCTAATAGAACCTGAACCTGACCGAACCTGAATCTGAACCTGAACCTAATAGAGACCAAACCGATCCTGAACCTGAACCTGAACCCTGAACCTAATAGAACCAGAGCCCGATCCTGAACCTGAACCTGAACCTAATAGAACCAAACCCGATCCTGAACCTGAACCTGAACCTAATAGAACCAAACCCGATCCTGAACCTGAACCTGAACCTGAACCTAATAGAGACCAAACCCGATCCTGAACCTGAACCTGAACCTGAACCTAATAGAACCAAACCGATCCTGAACCTGAACCTGAACCTGAACCTAATGGTAGAACCAAACCGATCCTGAACCTGAACCTGAACCTGAACCCACAGAACCAAACCGAATCCTGAACCTGAACCTGAACCTAATAGAACCAAACCGATCCTGAACCTGAACCTGAACCTAATAGAACCAAACCGATCCTGAACCTGAACCTGAACCTGAACCTAACAGAGACCAAACCGATCCTGAACCTGAACCTGAACCTAATAGAACCAAACCGATCCTGTGAACCTGAACCTGAACCTGAACCTAATAGAACCAAACCGATCCTGAACCTGAACCTGAACCTAACCTGAGAACCAAACCGATCCTGAACCTGAACCTGAACCTGAACCTGAATAGAACCAAACTGATCCTGAACCTGAACCTGAACCCTGAACCTGAACCTAATAGAACCAAGCCGATCCTGAACCTGAACCTGAACCTGAACCTAATAGAACCAAACCGATCCTGAACCTGAACCTGAACCTGAACCTAATAGAACCAAACCCGATCCTGAACCTGAACCTGGAACCTAATGGAACCAGAACCAAACCCGATCCTGAACCTGAACCTGAACCTGAGAACCCTAACAGAGCCAAACCGATCCTGAACCTGAACCTGAACCTAATAGAACCAAAGCGATCCTGAACTCGAACCTGAACCTGAACCTAATGAGAACCAAACTGATCCTGATCCTGAACCTGAACCCTGAACCTGAACCTAATAGAACCAAACTGATCCTGAACCTGAACACAGAACCTGAACCTGAACCTAACAGGCAAACCGA
>CM068350.1:44848301-44850131 GCA_034769755.1 Odontamblyopus lacepedii
GGTCTGTGGCCTCAGGTCTGTGGCCTCAGGTCGTCTGTGAGCCTCAGGTCTGTGGCCTCCAGGTCCTGTGGCCTCAGGTCTGTGGAGCCTCAGGTCTGTGAGCCTCCAGGTCTGTGAGCCTCGGGTCTCTGTGAGCCTCGGGTCTGTGGCCCCTCCAGGTCTGTGGCCTCAGGTCCTGTGGAGCCTCAGGTCTGTGGCCTCAGGTCTCAATGACTCAGGTCTGTGCCCTCAGTGCCCGTGGCCTCCAGGTCTGGCAATTGCCTCAGGTCTGTGAGCCTCAGGTCTCTGTGAGCCCCTCCAGGTCACCAATGGCCTCAGGTCTGTGGCCTCCAGGTCTGTCGGCCCCTCCCGGAGTCTAATGCCCTCAGGTCTGTGAGCCTCAGATTTGTGGCCTCCAGGTCTGTGGCCTCAGGTCTGTGCCCTCCAGGTCTGTGTGCACTCCAGATGCTGTGAGCCTCAGGTCTGTGGCCTCCAGATCTGTGAGCCTCAGGTTTGTGAGCCTCAGGTCTGTGGCCTCCAGGTCTGTGGCCCCTCAGGTCTGTGGGCCTCAGGTCTGTGGCCTCAGGTCTGTGCCCTCAGGTCATGTGGCCTCGGGTCCTGTGAGCCTCAGGTCTGTGAGCCTCAGGTCTGTGGCCTCAGGTCTGTGGCCTCAGGTCTGTGCCCTCAGGTCTGTGAGCATCGGAGTCCTGCTGGCCTCAGGTCTGTGCCCTCAGGTCTGTGGCCTCAGGTCTGTGAGCCTCGGAGTCCTGTGAGCCTCAGATCTGTGGCCTCAGGTCTGTGGCCCCTCAGGTCACTGTGCCCTCAGGTCTGTGGCCTCAGGTCTGTGAGCCTCCAGGTCTGTGGAGCCTCAGGTCTGTGGCCTCCAGGTCTGTGGCCTCCAGGTCTGTGAGCCTCCAGGTCTGTGGCCTCAGGTCTGTGGGCCTCAGGTCTGTGAGCCTCAGGTCTGTGAGCCTCAGGTCTGTGGCCTCGGGTCTGTGGCCTCAGGTCATAATGACCTCCGGGTCTGTGAGCCTCAGGTCTGTGGCCTCGGGTCTGTGGCCTCAGGTCTGTGAGCCTCAGGTCTGTGAGCCTCAGGTCACCGTGGCGCAAGGTCTGTAGCCCTCAGGTCTGTGGCCTCAGGTCCTGTGAGCCTCAGGTCTGTGGCCTCAGGTCTGTGGCCTCAGGTCAGAGCCCTAAGGTCTGTGGCCTCCAGGTCTGTGGCCTCAGGTCTGTGGCGTCAGGTCTGTGAGCCTCAGGTCTCTGTGGCCTCCAGGTCCTGTGCCCTCAGGTCTGTGGCCTCAGGTCCACCTGTGCCCTCCAGGTCTGTGGCCTCAGGTCTGTGAGCCTCAGGTCTGTGAGCCTCAGGTCTGTGAGCCTCAGGTCTTTGGCCTCAGGTCTGTGCCCTCAGGTCTGTGGCCTCAGGTCTCATGAAGCCTCCAGGTCATGTGGCCTCAGGTCTGGCAGGCCCACCTCAGATCCTGATGGCCTCAGGTCTGTGCAGCCTCAGGTCTGTGGCCTCAGGTCACCAATGAGCCTCAGGTCTGTGACCTCAGGTCTGTGCCGGCCTCAGGTCTGCATAATGGCCTCAGGTCCTGTGCCCTCAGGTCTGTGGCCTCAGGTCTGAGCCTCAGGTCTGTGAGCCTCAGGTCTGTGGCCTCAGGTCTCGGGTCTGTGACCTCAGGTCTGTGCCCTCAGGTCTGTGGCCTCCAGGTCTGTGGCCTCAGGTCTGTGCCCTCAGGTCTGTGGCCTCAGGTCTGTGAGCCTCAGGTCTGTGGCCTCAGGTCTGTGGCCTCAGGTCTGTGGCCTCAGGTCTGTGAGCCTCAGGTCTGTGCCCTCAGGTCTGTGGCCTCA
>CM068351.1:0-97500 GCA_034769755.1 Odontamblyopus lacepedii
CTGTGTATCCTTGAGACATGGATTGTCCGCTCTGTCCCGCCAGACTGACCACTATCCCTAACCCTAACCTAACCTAACCCTAACTCCTAACCCTAAACCTAACCCTAAACCTTGGGACATGTCAGGGCAAACGCATACAAAGAGGGGCTGAGCAAAATAGCTCAGTTTGAAGAGGAGTCTCAAACAGGACACACCAGCGTACACTGCTTACTGTGCCTCGGCTTTGAAGAAGACCAGAACACTGGTCGAAACGTCAGCCTGGCACAGGAGCAGTGTTTTCTTCTTTGTGGGATGATGCAACGTGGGAGAAGCCAGTCCAGGCCGTGGGACGGGGGTCTGGCTGTGGAGCAGTGGCTGTCCATTCAAGGGGATGCACGGGGTCTTGAGAGCTGGGAGGGAGCCCGTGCCCCGCTCACCTTCGTCAGGAGGTGAGAACCTACACTTACACTAACCTGCCAGTGCTCATCCTAGGTCTCAGGGCTTGGTTCACCACACGCCCGTTTCGTTCCTGTGTTTCTGTGGTCCGTGACTCGGACCATGGGGACATGGGGACACCAGTGCTGTGTATCCTTGAGACATGGATTGTCCGCTCTGTCCCGCAGACTGACCACTATCCCTAACCCTAACCCTAACCCTAACCCTAACCCTAACCCTAACCCTAACCCTAACCCTAACCCTAACCCTAACCCTAAACCTAACCCTAAACCTTGGGACATGTCAGGGCAAAACGCCACAAAGAGGGGCTGGGCAAAATAGCTCAGTTTGAAGAGGAGTCTCAAACAGGACACACCAGCGTACACTGCTTACTGTGCCTCGGCTTTGAAGAAGACCAGAACACTGGTCGAAACGTCAGCCTGGCACAGGAGCAGTGTTTTCTTCTTTGTGGGATGATGCAACGTGGGAGAAGCCAGTCCAGGCCGTGGGACGGGGGTCTGGCTGTGGAGCAGTGGCTGTCCATTCAAGGGGATGCACGGGGTCTTGAGAGCTGGGAGGGAGCCCGTGCCCCGCTCACCTTCGTCAGGAGGTGAGAACCTACACTTACACTTACACTAACCTGCCAGTGCTCATCCTAGGTCTCGGGGCTTGGTTCACCACACGCCCGTTTCGTTCCTGTGTTTCTGTGGTCCGTGACTCGGACCATGGGGACATGGGGACACCAGTGCTGTGTATCCTTGAGACATGGATTGTCCGCTCTGTCCCGCAGACTGACCACTATCCCTAACCCTAACCCTAACCCTAACCCTAACCCTAAACCTAACCCTAAACCTTGGGACATGTCAGGGCAAAACGCCACAAAGAGGGGCTGAGCAAAATAGCTCAGTTTGAAGAGGAGTCTCAAACAGGACACACCAGCGTACACTGCTTACTGTGCCTCGGCTTTGAAGAAGACCAGAACACTGGTCGAAACGTCAGCCTGGCACAGGAGCAGTGTTTTCTTCTTTGTGGGATGATGCAACGTGGGAGAAGCCAGTCCAGGCCGTGGGACGGGGGTCTGGCTGTGGAGCAGTGGCTGTCCATTCAAGGGGATGCACGGGGTCTTGAGAGCTGGGAGGGAGCCCGTGCCCCGCTCACCTTCGTCAGGAGGTGAGAACCTACACTTACACTTACACTAACCTGCCAGTGCTCATCCTAGGTCTCGGGGCTTGGTTCACCACACGCCCGTTTCGTTCCTGTGTTTCTGTGATCCGTGACTCGGACCATGGGGACACGGGGACACCAGTGCTGTGTATCCTTGAGACATGGATTGTCCGCTCTGTCCCGCAGACTGACCACTATCCCTAACCCTAACCCTAACCCTAACCCTAACCCTAAACCTAACCCTAAACCTTGGGACATGTCAGGGCAAAAGCATACAAAGAGGGGCTGGGCAAAATAGCTCAGTTTGAAGAGGAGTCTCAAACAGGACACACCAGCGTACACTGCTTACTGTGCCTCGGCTTTGAAGAAGACCAGAACACTGGTCGAAACGTCAGCCTGGCACAGGAGCAGTGTTTTCTTCTTTGTGGGATGATGCAACGTGGGAGAAGCCAGTCCAGGCCGTGGGACGGGGGTCTGGCTGTGGAGCAGTGGCTGTCCATTCAAGGGGATGCACGGGGTCTTGAGAGCTGGGAGGGAGCCCGTGCCCCGCTCACCTTCGTCAGGAGGTGAGAACCTACACTTACACTAACCTGCCAGTGCTCATCCTAGGTCTCGGGGCTTGGTTCACCACACGCCCGTTTCGTTCCTGTGTTTCTGTGATCCGTGACTCGGACCATGGGGACACGGGGACACCAGTGCTGTGTATCCTTGAGACATGGATTGTCCGCTCTGTCCCGCAGACTGACCACTATCCCTAACCCTAACCCTAACCCTAACCCTAACCCTAACCCTAACCCTAAACCTAACCCTAAACCTTGGGACATGTCAGGGCAAAACGCCACAAAGAGGGGCTGGGCAAAATAGCTCAGTTTGAAGAGGAGTCTCAAACAGGACACACCAGCGTACACTGCTTACTGTGCCTCGGCTTTGAAGAAGACCAGAACACTGGTCGAAACGTCAGCCTGGCACAGGAGCAGTGTTTTCTTCTTTGTGGGATGATGCAACGTGGGAGAAGCCAGTCCAGGCCGTGGGACGGGGGTCTGGCTGTGGAGCAGTGGCTGTCCATTCAAGGGGATGCACGGGGTCTTGAGAGCTGGGAGGGAGCCCGTGCCCCGCTCACCTTCGTCAGGAGGTGAGAACCTACACTTACACTTACACTAACCTGCCAGTGCTCATCCTAGGTCTCGGGGCTTGGTTCACCACACGCCCGTTTCGTTCCTGTGTTTCTGTGATCCGTGACTCGGACCATGGGGACACGGGGACACCAGTGCTGTGTATCCTTGAGACATGGATTGTCCGCTCTGTCCCGCAGACTGACCACTATCCCTCTAACCCTAACCTAACTCCTAAACCTAAACCTAACCCTAACCCTAAACCTAACCCTAAACCTTGGGACATGTCAGGGCAAAACGCCACAAAGAGGGGCTGGGCAAAATAGCTCAGTTTGAAGAGGAGTCTCAAACAGGACACACCAGCGTACACTGCTTACTGTGCCTCGGCTTTGAAGAAGACCAGAACACTGGTCGAAACGTCAGCCTGGCACAGGAGCAGTGTTTTCTTCTTTGTGGGATGATGCAACGTGGGAGAAGCCAGTCCAGGCCGTGGGACGGGGGTCTGGCTGTGGAGCAGTGGCTGTCCATTCAAGGGGATGCCGCGGGGTCTTGAGAGCTGGGAGGGAGCCCGTGCCCCGCTCACCTTCGTCAGGAGGTGAGAACCTACACTTACACTAACCTGCCAGTGCTCATCCTAGGTCTCAGGGCTTGGTTCACCACACGCCCGTTTCGTTCCTGTGTTTCTGTGGTCCGTGACTCGGACCATGGGGACATGGGGACACCAGTGCTGTGTATCCTTGAGACATGGATTGTCCGCTCTGTCCCGCAGACTGACCACTATCCCTAACCCTAACCCTAACCCTAACCCTAACCCTAAACCTAACCCTAAACCTTGGGACATGTCAGGGCAAAACGCCACAAAGAGGGGCTGAGCAAAATAGCTCAGTTTGAAGAGGAGTCTCAAACAGGACACACCAGCGTACACTGCTTACTGTGCCTCGGCTTTGAAGAAGACCAGAACACTGGTCGAAACGTCAGCCTGGCACAGGAGCAGTGTTTTCTTCTTTGTGGGATGATGCAACGTGGGAGAAGCCAGTCCAGGCCGTGGGACGGGGGTCTGGCTGTGGAGCAGTGGCTGTCCATTCAAGGGGATGCACGGGGTCTTGAGAGCTGGGAGGGAGCCCGTGCCCCGCTCACCTTCGTCAGGAGGTGAGAACCTACACTTACACTAACCTGCCAGTGCTCATCCTAGGTCTCAGGGCTTGGTTCACCACACGCCCGTTCGTTCCTGTGTTTCTGTGGTCCGTGACTCGGACCATGGGGACATGGGGACACCAGTGCTGTGTATCCTTGAGACATGGATTGTCCGCTCTGTCCCGCAGACTGACCACTATCCCTAACCCTAACTCCTAACCCTAACCTAACTCCTAACCTAAACCTAACCCTAAACCTTGGGACATGTCAGGGCAAAAGCCACAAAGAGAGGGCTGGGCAAAAATAGCTCAGTTTGAAGAGGAGTCTCAAACAGGACACACCAGCGTACACTGCTTACTGTGCCTCGGCTTTGAAGAAGACCAGAACACTGGTCGAAGCGTCAGCCTGGCACAGGAGCAGTGTTTTCTTCTTTGTGGGATGATGCAACGTGGGAGAAGCCAGTCCAGGCCGTGGGGCGGGGTCTGGCTGTGGAGCAGTGGCTGTCCATTCAAGGGGATGCACGGGGTCTTGAGAGCTGGGAGGAGCCCGTGCCCCGCTCACCTTCGTCAGGAGGTGAGAACCTACACCACACTTACACTAACCTGCCAGTGCTCATCCTAGGTCTCGGGGCTTGGTTCACCACACGCCCGTTCGTTCCTGTGTTTCTGTGATCCGTGACTCGGACCATGGGGACACGGGGACACCAGTGCTGTGTATCCTTGAGACATGGATTGTCCGCTCTGTCCCGCAGACTGACCACTATCCTAACCCTAACCCTAACCCTAACCGAACCAAAACCTAAACCCTAACCCTAAACCTAACCCTAAACCTTGGGACATGTCAGGGCAAAACGCCACAAAGAGGGGCTGGGCAAAATAGCTCAGTTTGAAGAGGAGTCTCAAACAGGACACACCAGCGTACACTGCTTACTGTGCCTCGGCTTTGAAGAAGACCAGAACACTGGTCGAAACGTCAGCCTGGCACAGGAGCAGTGTTTTCTTCTTTGTGGGATGATGCAACGTGGGAGAAGCCAGTCCAGGCCGTGGGACGGGGGTCTGGCTGTGGAGCAGTGGCTGTCCATTCAAGGGGATGCACGGGGTCTTGAGAGCTGGGAGGGAGCCCGTGCCCCGCTCACCTTCGTCAGGAGGTGAGAACCTACACTTACACTTACACTAACCTGCCAGTGCTCATCCTAGGTCTCGGGGCTTGGTTCACCACACGCCCGTTTCGTTCCTGTGTTTCTGTGATCCGTGACTCGGACCATGGGGACACGGGGACACCAGTGCTGTGTATCCTTGAGACATGGATTGTCCGCTCTGTCCCGCAGACTGACCACTATCCCTAACCCTAACCCTAACCCTAACCCTAAACCTAACCCTAAACCTTGGGACATGTCAGGGCAAAACGCCACAAAGAGGGGCTGAGCAAAATAGCTCAGTTTGAAGAGGAGTCTCAAACAGGACACACCAGCGTACACTGCTTACTGTGCCTCGGCTTTGAAGAAGACCAGAACACTGGTCGAAACGTCAGCCTGGCACAGGAGCAGTGTTTTCTTCTTTGTGGGATGATGCAACGTGGGAGAAGCCAGTCCAGGCCGTGGGACGGGGGTCTGGCTGTGGAGCAGTGGCTGTCCATTCAAGGGGATGCACGGGGTCTTGAGAGCTGGGAGGGAGCCCGTGCCCCGCTCACCTTCGTCAGGAGGTGAGAACCTACACTTACACTTACACTAACCTGCCAGTGCTCATCCTAGGTCTCAGGGCTTGGTTCACCACACGCCCGTTTCGTTCCTGTGTTTCTGTGGTCCGTGACTCGGACCATGGGGACATGGGGACACCAGTGCTGTGTATCCTTGAGACATGGATTGTCCGCTCTGTCCCGCAGACTGACCACTATCCCTAACCCTAACCCTAACCTAACCTAACCCTAAACCCAAACCTAACCTAAACCTAACCTAAACCTTGGGACATGTCAGGGCAAAGCGCCACAAAAGAGAGGGGCTGGGCAAAATAGCTCAGTTTGAAGAGGAGTCTCAAACAGGACACACCAGCGTACACTGCTTACTGTGCCTCGGCTTTGAAGAAGACCAGAACACTGGTCGAAACGTCAGCCTGGCACAGGAGCAGTGTTTTCTTCTTTGTGGGATGATGCAACGTGGGAGAAGCCAGTCCAGGCCGTGGGGCGGGGTCTGGCTGTGGAGCAGTGGCTGTCCATTCAAGGGGATGCACGGGGTCTTGAGAGCTGGGAGGGAGCCCGTGCCCCGCTCACCTTAAATCAGGAGGTGAGAACCTACACTTACACTTACACTAACCTGCCAGTGCTCATCCTAGGTCTCGGGGCTTGGTTCACCACACGCCCGTTTCGTTCCTGTGTTTCTGTGATCCGTGACTCGGACCATGGGGACACGGGGACACCAGTGCTGTGTATCCTTGAGACATGGATTGTCCGCTCTGTCCCGCAGACTGACCACTATCCTAACCTAACCCTAACCTAACTAACCCTAACCTAAACCTAACCTAAACCTAACCCTAAACCTTGGGACATGTCAGGGCAAAACGCCACAAAGAGGGGCTGGGCAAAATAGCTCAGTTTGAAGAGGAGTCTCAAACAGGACACACCAGCGTACACTGCTTACTGTGCCTCGGCTTTGAAGAAGACCAGAACACTGGTCGAAACGTCAGCCTGGCACAGGAGCAGTGTTTTCTTCTTTGTGGGATGATGCAACGTGGGAGAAGCCAGTCCAGGCCGTGGGACGGGGTCTGGCTGTGGAGCAGTGGCTGTCCATTCAAGGGGATGCACGGGTCTTGAGAGCTGGGAGGGAGCCCGTGCCCGCTCACCTTCGTCAGGAGGTGAGAACCTACACTTACACTTACACTAACCTGCCAGTGCTCATCCTAGGTCTCAGGGCTTGGTTCACCACACGCCCGTTCGTTCCTGTGTTTCTGTGATCCGTGACTCGGACCATGGGGACACGGGGAAACCAGTGATGTGTATCATTGAGACATGGATTGTCCTCTCTGACACTCAGACAGACCACTATCACTAACCCTAACCCTAACCCTAACCTAACCTAACCTAAACCTAACCCTAAACCTAACCCTAAACCTTGGGACATGTCAGGGCAAAACGCCACAAAGAGGGGCTGGGCAAAATAGCTCAGTTTGAAGAGGAGTCTCAAACAGGACACACCAGCGTACACTGCTTACTGTGCCTCGGCTTTGAAGAAGACCAGAACACTGGTCGAAACGTCAGCCTGGCACAGGAGCAGTGTTTTCTTCTTTGTGGGATGATGCAACGTGGGAGAAGCCAGTCCAGGCCGTGGGACGGGGGTCTGGCTGTGGAGCAGTGGCTGTCCATTCAAGGGGATGCACGGGGTCTTGAGAGCTGGGAGGGAGCCCGTGCCCCGCTCACCTTTGTCAGGAGGTGAGAACCTACACTTACACTTACACTAACCTGCCAGTGCTCATCCTAGGTCTCAGGGCTTGGTTCACCACACGCCCGTTTCGTTCCTGTGTTTCTGTGGTCCGTGACTCGGACCATGGGGACATGGGGACACCAGTGCTGTGTATCCTTGAGACATGGATTGTCCGCTCTGTCCCGCAGACTGACCACTATCCCTAACCCTAACCCTAACCCTAACCCTAACCCTAAACCTAACCCTAAACCTTGGGACATGTCAGGGCAAAACGCCACAAAGAGGGGCTGAGCAAAATAGCTCAGTTTGAAGAGGAGTCTCAAACAGGACACACCAGCGTACACTGCTTACTGTGCCTCGGCTTTGAAGAAGACCAGAACACTGGTCGAAACGTCAGCCTGGCACAGGAGCAGTGTTTTCTTCTTTGTGGGATGATGCAACGTGGGAGAAGCCAGTCCAGGCCGTGGGACGGGGGTCTGGCTGTGGAGCAGTGGCTGTCCATTCAAGGGGATGCACGGGGTCTTGAGAGCTGGGAGGGAGCCCGTGCCCCGCTCACCTTCGTCAGGAGGTGAGAACCTACACTTACACTTACACTAACCCTAACCCCTAACCTTAACCACTAACCCTAACCACTAACCCTAACTTTAACCCTAACCACTAACCTTAACCCTAACCCCTAACCTTAACCACTAACCCTAACCACTAATCTTAACCCTAACCCCTAACCCTAAACCCCTATTGACCCAATTTCAAATAAAAATAAATAAAAAAATAAAAAAATAAAAAATAAATAAAAAATTAAACAATAAAAATAAAAAAGAAAAAAACAAAAAAATAGTTAATAATAAGAAGATTGTTCAATGCATATGCCTCACAGAGTCCATGTGAGACGAGTTGTTTCCGGGTTTGTAGCTTGGACATGTCTGGGCAAAACGCCTTCTCTCCCCCCTCCCTCCCCTGCAGTATAAAAGGAGAGAGAAGGGGCAGACACCTCACTTTAAATGAGAATTTCAACAGACACACGCCAGAGCTCTTTTTGCCTCAGTTTTGAGAAAGGTCAGAGGACTGACCGAAACGCGTTAGCCTGAGGCACATTTTTCATTTTTTTCATTTTTTTCATTTTTATAAAAAAATAAAAAATAAAAATAAAAAAATAAAAAAATAAAAAAATATACAAAAAAAGTTTAAAAGAACCATAAAAAAACAAAAATAATTGTGATTCTAAAGACTTGTTAAATCGGTTCATTGTTTTTTATTGTTTTTGTGAGGGTCCGAGGACAAAATGTCCTCCGGGACCATGCCACGCCGCCGTGGCTATGCTAGGTACAGGACACGGAACAATTCACCGTGGGGCTATGAGGCCACACGATCTGAGAGAGACAAGTATGGGCCTCGATATGTGGATTCACGACGTGAGGGTGATAGGTATAGGCCACGGAACAGATCACCATTTGGATATGAGGACACACGAGATGAGAGAGACAAGTATAGGCCACGGAACAGGACACCGTGGGTGCAGGAGAACAAGAGTTTTGAGAGAGGCAGATCTAGGTCACGGGAGAGACTGCGATTTGGACGTTTTGACACACGGTTTAAGAGAAACAGAGAACAGCAGCGATCGGTTCAAGGGGATGCACGGGGTTTTGGGAGCCGGGAGAGAGCCAGAGCATACTCGCCTTCGCCTGAGAGACGAGCAACTTACACTGACCCTAATCCGCCAGAGCTCATCCGGGCTCCCAGGACTTGGACCACCACGCGACCGTACCGGTCCTATGCCTCTGTGGTCCGCGGCTCAGACCATAGGGGCATGGGACACTTCAGCGCCGTGGGATCCCAGCAACATGGATCGCCCATCAGATCCCGTAGATTCTTAGATGGTACAGATCAGCGACATCAACCTTCAGAGGGTACAACTAGGTCACACAGGAATAAATCTGGACGCACACGTTTCGCCCCAAACAAGGTTCCTTTTGTGCGGCATAAATACAGACCAGCAGATACTACACTGAAAAAATTGATTCATTCATTTCACAACTTGATCAAACTTGAACATCATTTAGACAAAGTGTCTGCTAAAGAGGAGCCTAGGACCATTACAAAAACAGTTGAGAATCTCGGATTGCTGATTAAACCAGCTTTGCCAAATGAGAGTACGACAGAGAAGATTTGGGGGAACGCGAAACAATGGGGTTACACAACTCTGATTATTCTCAGAGAACATTACCAAATTGAAAGAGACGCGCTACTAGCTAGTATTTTGCAGGATTTGTCTGATCAGTGGACACTAGCATTTGAGATCGCCACCAGATGGGCCGAAAAAAACATTCCACACCTTACAGAAAAGACAATATTGGTTTTAAAAGAGCGTATTAGTTCGTGTGAGGCCTCGGATCGAGCCACTGCAGTTTCGGGTGCTGCTCCACCACAGCAACCAGTACGAGTTGATTGTTTGACACAAACTGTTTCTGACATGGGTAATTCCCCACCACAGAACCTGCCACAAAACAGTGACACGGAGATACAAAATGCACAACCGGAACGGACGCGAGACTGTGGGACACAGACCACCACTAGCCAGACGTTGGCTACACACCGGGAGAACAAGATATCCCCGGAGCAAATAGATGGGACACAGATACAAGTTGAGGCACAGATACACGCCACCACTGCACACATGGATACACCTATCAGACCACTAGAACAGAGACCACAGAGAAGAACACTTGCTAAGAATCCGGTTGTTGTGAGGGAACAGGACCTGGACAGTGCTGAGTTGAGAGTACTGCCAGATATACCAGAGGAGACCACACAAATGACTCCCTCGTTACACCAAATGCTTACACCTGTGACTGCTTCTTGCTCTCAAACTCCACACAGAGTCTGGGCACAAACTCCCCCTTCACGAGTCAGTACGCCGGTTGCTACAGGCAATGTTTCACCTGTTAGACCAATAGTTATGGAAAATGGTACACCGATGTTGTTACTTGAGGCTGGCCCTGAGTCACCTAGGATCTTGGGGCACATAGGAGTAGCTTCCCCTACTAACAGTGACTGGGGTTCTGTTTCAGATGCAGATCTTTTGGAAACATTAAAATCACCAAGGGGCAAATTTTTGGTTTCCCGACACATTAACACCAGTAGGAAAATGACCATGTGGACCTTAACTGTGAACAAGAAGTTTGTGATGATAGGAGATTCCAACTTGAACAGGATAGGTACACACGACATTGAAGATCTACAGATTGAGAGTTATCCAGGAGCAAACTTTAGACATGCACAGGCCATTTTGGAAAAGACCATGACGTTTGTCCATGTCAAGAAATTGGTTTTGGCATTTGGATTGAACAATAGGGCTCAAAAAACTCAAGAAACGTCTATCAGACAGCTCCAGGCCGCTGTACGAACTGCCAAAAACAAGTTTCCAACTGCTGAACTGTGGGTTCCTCTAATTAACTACTCTGAACAGCTTCCAGAGTACGAACAAATCTCACTGGGGGAACTCAATGAATATATTGAGAGTAATCTACGCTTCATACCACTGCTACAGGACAGTCTTTTTGCAACTGATGAGGATAACATACACTGGACAAAGGACACTGCTAGGAACATGCTCAAACATTGGGGGGACCACTTAAACTTGCTTGCCCCTTAAGGTCAAAAGTTACGGGGTTACCAGCCTATCCTTCAGATAGGCCCCAGAATGTCATTGTTTTGACCGAAGAACATACATTAACACAGACACAATTAGAATTATTGAACAAGGGTCTCACCTTTGTTCCAGCTATTAATATCACCAATCAGCAAGAACAACAACTTCAATTTGATATACAAAACTATCATAGAAGATTAAAATTAGCTTTCTTTTTCGATGGACAGCCTGATACGGGCAAACAAGAATTTGTGACACCTAGTACTTGGTCTCCTTCTTTAGATCAACTACCTCCTGAAGTGAGTGTTTTAATTACACAGGATCTTAAGACTTTTCGTAAGCATTTTAGTCTAGAAAAAGAATGTTCGAATATTTCATCTTCAGAACTAGAAGCTTTACTACAATTGGTACGAAACAAACAGTTAATTATTAAGCCAGCTGACAAGGGTAGTGTCACGGTTGTCATGGATAGAAAACAATACGTGTGGGAAGGTCTGAGACAGTTAACAGATAAAAATTACTATGTTCAATTGGAAAAACCTATTTTTTATCAAACTATCCCCATGGTGCACAAAATAATTGATACACTCTATGAGAAAAAATTCATTTCAGAAAAACAACATCAGTTTTTGAGGGGAGATGGCAATCCCAGAACTAGGAGGTTTTACATGTTACCCAAAGTCCACAAAGAACCTGAAAAATGGTCCCTCCCGTATCGAATCCCTCCAGGCCGACCCATCGTATCAGATTGTAGCAGTGAGACATATAGAACAGCTGATTTCCTCTCAGTTCATCTCACACCTTTATCCACTAGACATCCTGCATACATTAAAAACACGTATCACTTCATTTCTATCCTCAATAATTTGGTTGTTCCAGCAGAAGCTATGTTATTCACATTTGATGTTGACTCATTATACACTAACATTGATATCCCAGCAGGCATCCAGGCTGTTAAGAAGGTCTTTCTGAAATATCCAGATCCAAAACGTCCTGATATGGAACTGTTGCAACTCTTAGATATTAACCTAACTAGAAATGATTTTGAGTTTGATGGAAAGTTCTATTTACAGACCAAAGGCACTGCCATGGGAAAGAAATTTGCACCAGCATATGCCAATATTTATATGGCTGATTGGGAACAAACAGTTTTGGACAAATGTCCTATTAAACCTTTAGTTTATTTGAGATATCTAGACGATATATTTGGCATTTGGACACACAATCTTGAGGAATTTCAAAACTTTTTTCAGATCTTGAACTCTCATGATCCCTCCATCAAACTCAAAAGCTCAACCTCGTATGAATCTATTGATTTTCTGGATACTACGGTTTATAAAGGCCTTAGGTTTCAAAATTCTAATATATTGGATCTTAAAGTCTTTTTCAAAACAACAGATACACATGCCCTGTTGGATAAGTCTAGCTTTCATCCCAGGCACACGTTTAAAGGTCTTATCAAATCCCAACTCTTAAGGTTTAAAAGAATTTGTACACAGGAAACAGACTTTGTTCAGGCAGTTAAGATTTTATTTAAAGCATTGAAATACAGAGGTTACCAAAAATCATTTCTCAAGGACTGTCTGAGGACACTTGAGGATCAAAGCCAAAAGGACCAAACACAACGTGTGATTCCCCTTATTACGGGTTATTCTACTAAGGCCACAGAACTGCATAGTTTACTCAAAAGAAACTTTAGGACATTTATTACTGAACAAGGCCTCTTTCCCAAATACAAAGTTATTTCGGCTTATAAGAAAAATTACAATCTACAGAAATACTTGGTTAGAGCCAGACTTAAACCAATAGATTTTGTACCTAGACCTAACCTCTTAGATGGAATATTGATACACAAAAGCTTCATTGTTCATAGAACGACAAAGGAAATATTTCAGATCTCTCAGTTCTTTACAAGTTATTCGTACAATTGTGTATATTTAATTTTTTGCTCCACTTGCCTAACTCAATTTGTGGGAGCTACAGGAAACTCTCTCTTTGTCTGTCTGTTACAACACAAACGTAGATTGGATCAGTTTTCTAAAGGATTTGAAACCAGAACAGATACTCCTAGACTGATCTCTCATTTCATATTACACGGATGGCAATCTGTCAGAATAGTGGGACTACAGACCAGCTTCTTTTGGACTGGGGTGGAGAGACGGTGGTTCCAGGAAGCGTGGATCTCCCGTCTCAACACCCGATATCCTAAAGGTCTTAACTAATACCGGTCAGAATTGTTTACTCCATCTAACCCTAACCCTAACCCGGGCCCTAACCTTAACCACTACCCTAACCCTAGCCCTAACCTTAACCCCTAACCCTAACCACTAACCCTAACCCTAGCCCTAACCTTAACCCCTAACCCTAACCACTAACCCTAACTCCTAACCTTAACCACTAACCCTAACCACTAACCCTAACCTTAACCACTAACCCTAACCACTAACCTTAACCCTAACCCCTCACCCTAACCCTATTGACCCAATTTCAAATAAAAAAATAATAAAAAAATAAAAAAATAAACAAATTAAAAACAATTAAAAATAAAATAATGATAACGAAACAAACAAAAAAACAGTTAATAAGAAAATTGTTCAATGCATATGCCTCACAGAGTCCATGTGAGACGAGTTATTTCCGGGTTTATAGCTTGGACATGTCTGGGCAAAACGCCTTCTCTCCCCCCTCCCTCCCCTGCAGTATAAAAGGAGAGAGAAGGGGCAGACACCTCACTTTAAATGAGAATTTCAACAGACACACACCAGAGCTCTTTGCCTCAGTTTTGAGAAAGGTCAGAGGACTGACCGAAACGCGTTAACCTGAGGCACATTTTCATTTTCATTATTTTCATTTTTTCAATTTTATATAAAAAAATAAAAAATAAAAATAAAAAAAATAAAAAAAATAATAAAAAAATATACAAAAAAAGTTTTAAAAAATCATAAAAAAACAAAAATAATTGTGATTTTAAAGACTGGTTAAATCGGTTCATTGTTTTTATTGTTTTTGTGAATGTCCGAGGACAAAATGTCCTCCAGGACCGGGCCACGCCGCCGTGGCTATGCTAGGTACAGGACACGGAACAATGCACCGTGGGTATATGAGGCCACACGATCTGAGAGAGACAAGTATGGACCTCGATATGTGGATTCACGACGTGAGGGTGATAGGTATAGGCCACGGAACAGATCACCATTTGGATATGAGGACACACGATATGAGAGAGACAAGTATAGGCCACGGAACAGGACACCGTGGGTGCAGGAGAACAAGGGTTTTGAGAGAGGCAGATCTAGGTCACGGGAGAGACTGCGATTTGGACATTTTGACACACGGTTTAAGAGAAACAGAGGAGAACAGCAGCGATCGGTTCAAGGGGATGCACGGGGTTTTGGGAGCCGGGAGAGAGCCAGAGCATACTCGCCTTCGCCTGAGAGACGAGCAACTTACACTGACCTCAAACCTTAACCTCTAACTCCTAACCCTAGCCTAACCTAACCCTAACCCTAACTCCTAACTTCTAACCCTAACCCTTGAGGAGGCTGGGAGGGAGCCAGGTGCACCTCCGCTCGCCTTAGTCCAGGAGGTGAGAACCTATACTAACCCTAACCTAGCCCTAACCTAACCTAACCGTAACCTAACCCTAACCTAAACCTAAACCTTCAACCCTAAACCTAACCTAAACCTTGGGACATGTCAGGAGCAAAGCGCCACAAAGAGAGGGGGCTGGGCAAAAGCTCCAGTTTGGAAGGAAGGAGTCTCAAACAGACACACGCCAGCGTACACTCTTTTTGCCTCAGTTTTGAGAAAGGTCAGAGGACTGACCGAAACGCGTTAGCCTGAGGCACATTTTTCATTTTTTTCATTTTTTTCATTTTTATAAAAAAATAAAAAATAAAAATAAAAAAATAAAAAAATAAAAAAATATACAAAAAAAGTTTAAAAGAACCATAAAAAAACAAAAATAATTGTGATTCTAAAGACTTGTTAAATCGGTTCATTGTTTTTATTGTTTTTGTGAGGTCCGAGGACAAAATGTCCTCCGGGACCATGCTGCCACGCCGTGGCTATGCTAGATACAGGACACGGAACACTGTACCGTGGGCCTATGAGGCCACACGATCTGAGAGAGACAAGTATGGACCTCGATATGTGGATTCACGACGTGAGGGTGATAGGTATAGGCCACGGAACAGATCACCATTTGGATATGAGGACACACGATATGAGAGAGACAAGTATAGGCCACGGAACAGGACACCGTGGGTGCAGGAGAACAAGGGTTTTGAGAGAGGCAGATCTAGGTCACGGGAGAGACTGCGATTTGGACATTTTGACACACGGTTTAAGAGAAACAGAGGAGAACAGCAGCGATCGGTTCAAGGGGATGCACGGGGTTTTGGGAGCCGGGAGAGAGCCAGAGCATACTCGCCTTCGCCTGAGAGACGAGCAACTTACACTGACCCTAACCCTAACCCTAACCCTAACCCTAACCCTAACCCTAACCCTACCCTAACCCTAACCCTAACCCTAACCCTAACCCTAACCCTAACCCTAACCCTAACCCTAACAAGGGGTATTCTACCTAACTACCATCTTTTTACCTGAACATCGTACAGAGATGGGACCAACACAGAAATGTTTGTCTTGGCCTGCTGAACACAGGAAATGCTTATTCAAATTGTGGTATTTTATTAAATTTGATACCAAAAAATCCTCAAGCGTTTTCTGGTGATGAGAGTTGCATTTTTGGATTGCTACTGTTGTGCCCTTTCCGGTGATACCATTTTTATTGGGATTGGACAACATGCAAAAATGTCCTGGACACCAGGTGGCGCTGTCTTCCAATTCCAAATTCCAGGTCCAAGTTACCCCTAACCCTAACCCTAACCCTAACTACAAATTTCAATGTAATGTATATATATTTGGAAGCCTTTTGGCAGGAAAATCAGGAAAAGCAGGAGAAAGGTCTGATATGTACTAAATTTGAAAGGGTAAGCAAGTGACCCATGCTGATGACCATATTATTGACCATTTTTCAAAATGACCTTGGGGAAGCTAAGTAGACTTCCTCAAGTGCTACAAGCATGATATTTTAGAAAACGTTTCTAATTCTGTTTTTGTGGTAGAGTTGTGAATTTCAAGTCATTTGGTTCATGTTTGTGATTTGTGGGGCTTTGTTTATGAAAATCGGCGCTCGGTCGAGGCTCCGCCTATAGAAAAGCGCGAGGCCGACTGACACCAAACTGACATCGTTCTACTCGGCTCAACAATCCCGACGACATATTTTAAAATGAGCTCTGTGTGACATTGTGAAAAAGTGCATGGTCCAAAAGTCAAGCTTGTAACCCTTGGGTCTAATGGATCTAAGGCCATACTGCGGAGGTTATTTTGAGAAAAGCAATTAACTCTACCGATGGTCTGAGGTACTTTTCATGTCAATATTATTGTAGAGGGGTGTCAGGACATCTACTGAGTCAAATTTGGTGGGCCTGGGTTCAATTATCACTGATTGGCAGCCAAAAAGCATTTTACATGGTACAAATGAGAATGTGGAAGATCACTGAAGGCCCAAAGTGGAGCCTGGCTAAATTTGTCAGTATTTAATGAATTTTCATGGGGAGAACAAGGTCCTATCGTCATCAAATTTGGGTCACGTAATAAAGACTGTACAGTGATGGACATATGTGATTGCCATGTCTTAATTCCTTTGGGTAAAAAATGGGAGCAGAAAAGAGAATGAATCAATGCTGCCATGCAATATAGATGTAAATTTGTAATTTTTTTTTTGGCGGGAAAATCAATTTGTCAGTCTTTTCCTGAACTTAATGAACAGAAAAAGGTCTGATATGTACCAAATTTGAAAGGATAAGCAAGTGACCCATGCTGATAACCATGTTATTGACCATTTTTCAAAATGACCTTCGGAAAGCTAAGTAGAGTTCCTCAAGTGCTACAAGCATGATATTTTAGAAAACGTTTCTAATTCTGTTTTTGTGGTAGAGTTGTGAATTTCAAGTCATTTGGTTCATGTTTGACGATTTCACGGGGCTTTGTTTATGAAAGACGGCGCTCGTTCGAGGCTCCGCCTATAGAAAAGCGCGAGGCCGACTGACACCAAACTGACATCGTTCTACTCGGCTCAACAATCCCGACGACATATTTGAAAATGAGCTCTGTGTGACATTGTGAAAAAGTGCATGGTCCAAAAGTCAAGCTTGTAACCCTTGGGTCTAATGGATCTAAGGCCATACTGCGGAGGTTATTTTGAGAAAAGCAATTAACTCTACCGATGGTCTGAGGTACTTTTCATGTCAATATTATTGTAGAGGGGTGTCAGGACATCTACTGAGTCAAATTTGGTGGGCCTGGGTTCAAAGATCACTGATTGGCAGCCAAAAAGCATTTTACATGGTACAAATGAGAATGTGGAAGATCACTGAAGGCCCAAAGTGGAGCCTGGCTAAATTTGTCAGTCTTTTTGAATTTTCATGGGGAGAACAAGGTCCTATCGGCATCAAATTTGGGTCACGTAATAAAGACTGTACAGTGATGGACATATGTGATTGCCATGTCTTAATTCCTTTGGGTAAAAAATGGGAGCAGAAAAGAGAATGAATCAATGCTGCCATGCAATATAGATGTAAATTTGGAAGATTTTTTTGGCGGGAAAATCAATTTGTCAATCTTTTAATTTTCATGGGGAGAACAAAGTCCTATCGGCATCAAATTTGGGTCACGTAATAAAGACTGTACAGTGATGGACATATGTGATTGCCATGTCTTAATTCCTTTGGGTAAAAAATGGGAGCAGAAAAGAGAATGAATCAATGCTGCCATGCAATATAGATGTAAATTTGGAAGAATTTTTGGCGGGAAAATCAATTTGTCAGTCTTTTTGAATTTTCATGGGGAGAACAAGGTCCTATCGGCATCAAATTTGGGTCAGTTAATAAATACTCTAAAGTGATTCACAAATGTGATTGCCAAGTCTTAATACCTTTGGGTAAAAAATGGGAGCAGAAAAGAGAATAAATCACTACTGCCATGCAATATAGATATAATTTTGGAATTAAAAATGCCGTTTTTGGCGACGAGGATTCAAACCATCGCATCTTGCCTCCTCAATGGGAAAGCAGGCGCTAGATAAATATGGAAGACTTTTTGGTGGGAAAATCAATTTGGCAGGTGCCTGTAGTGGCAGGTGTGTGTAGTGGCAGGTGTGTGTAGTGGCAGGTAAATGTAGTGACAAGTGCTGTAGTGGCAGGTGCATGTAGTGACAGGTGCATGTATTGACAGGTGCTTGTAGTGACAGGTGCTTGTAGTGACAGGTGCAAGTAAGTAAGAAGTGGCAGGTGCTGTAGTGGCAGGTGTGTGTAGTGACAGGTGCGTGTAGTGACAGGTGCATATAGTGACAGGTGCATCTTAATTCCTTTGGGTAAAAATGCAAGCAGAAAAGAGAATGAATCAATGCTGCCATGCAATATAGATGTAAATTTGGAAGAATTTTTTGGCGGGAAAATCAATTTGTCAGTCTTTTGAATTTTCATGGGGAGAACAAGGTCCTATCGGCATCAAATTTGAGTCACGTAATAAAGTCGGTACAGTGATGGACATATGTGATTGCCATGTCTTGATTCCTTTGGGTACAAAAATGGGAGCAGAAAAGAGAATGAATCAATGCTGCCATGCAATATAGATGTAAATTTGTAATTTTTTTGGCGGGAAAATCAATTTGTCAGTCTTTTGAATTTTCATGGGGAGAACAAGGTCCTATCGGCATCAAATTTGGGTCACGTAATAAAGACTCTACAGTGATGCGCATATGTGATTGCCATGTCTTAATTCCTTTGGGTAAAAAATGGGAGCAGAAAAGAGAATGAATCATTGTTGCCATGCAATATAGATATAATTTTGGAAAATAAATTTGGCGGGAAACCACGCCGTTTCCTTGGCGACGGGGGTTTCAAACCATCGCATCCTGCCTCCTCAATGGGAAAGCAGGCGCCCCCCGAAACCGCGCCGTTTCCTTGGCGACGGGGGCTTCAAACCATCCCAAGTTGACATGATTTCTATGCCATTTTTCCTGTCAAATTACACTTTTTGACCATATAATTATCACATTGAAAACAACCCATATTTTTCTGCCATATTTTTCTCCATATTTTTCTCCATATTTTTCTCCATATTTTCTTCCATATTTTAAAATTACGCAGATTAAGGTATATAAAGGTGTATTAGGTTTAAGATGGGATTTAAGGTTTTCTATGCCATTTTTCCTGTCAAATTACACTTTTTGACCATATAATTATCACATTGAAAACAACCCATATTTTTCTGCCATATTTTTCTCCATATTTTTCTCCATATTTTTCTCCATATTTTTCTCCATATTTTCTTCCATATTTTAAAATTACGCAGATTAAGGTATATAAAGGTGTATTAGGTTTAAGATGGGATTTAAGGTTTTCTATGCCATTTTTCCTGTCAAATTACACTTTTTGACCATATAATTATCACATTGAAAACAACCCATATTTTTCTGCCATATTTTTCTCCATATTTTTCTCCATATTTTTCTCCATATTTTTCTCCATATTTTCTTCCATATTTTAAAATTACGCAGATTAAGGTATATAAAGGTGTATTAGGTTTAAGATGGGATTTAAGGTTTTCTATGCCATTTTTCCTGTCAAATTACACTTTTTGACCATATAATTATCACATTGAAAACAACCCATATTTTTCTGCCATATTTTTCTCCATATTTTTCTCCATATTTTTCTCCATATTTTTCTCCATATTTTAAAATTACGCAGATTAAGGTATATAAAGGTGTATTAGGTTTAAGATGGGATTTAATGATTTCTATGCCATTTTATCTGTTAAAATACACTTTTTGACCCTACAATTATCACATTCTAACTTCCAACTTCCAACTTCCAAGTGAGTGGCTTCCGCAGACTAAGGTAGATAGAGGTCTGATATGTACCAAATTTGAAAGGGTAAGCAAGTGACCCATGCTGATAACCATGTTATTGACCATTTTTCAAAATGACCTTCGGGAAGATAAGTAGAGTTCCTCAAGTGCTACAAGCATGATATTTTAGAAAACGTTTCTAATTCTGTTTTTGTGGTAGAGTTGTGAATTTCAAGTCATTTGGTTCATGTTTGACGATTTGACGGGGCTTTGTTTATGAAAAACAACGCTCGTTCGAGGCTCCGCCTTATAGAAAAGCGCGAGGCCGACAGACACCAAAATGACATCGTTCTACTCGGCTCAACAATCCTGAAGACATATTTTAAAATGTGCTCTGTGCGACATTGTGAAAAAGTGCATGGTCTAAAAGTCATGCTTGCAACCTTTGGGTCTAATGGATCTAAGGCCATACTGCGGAGGTTATTTTGAGAAAAGCAATTAACTCTACCGATGGTCTGAGGTACTTTTCATGTCAATATTATTGTAGAGGGGTGTCAGGACATCTACTGAGTCAAATTTGGTGGGCCTGGGTTCAATTATCACTGATTGGCAGCCAAAAAGCATTTTACATGGTACAAATGAGAATGTGGAAGATCACTGAAGGCCCAAAGTGGAGCCTGGCTAAATTTGTCAGTCTTTTTTGAATTTTCATGGGGAGAACAAGGTCCTATCGTCATCAAATTTGGGTCACGTAATAAAGACCCTACAGTGATGGACATATGTGATTGCCATGTCTTAATTCCTTTGGGTAAAAAAATGGGAGCAGAAAAGAGAATGAATCAATGCTGCCATGCAATATAGATGTAAATTTGGAAGAATTTTTTTGGCGGGAAAATCAATTTGTCAGTCTTTTCCTGAACTTAATGAACAGAAAAAGGTCTGATATGTACCAAATTTGAAAGGATAAGCAAGTGACCCATGCTGATAACCATGTTATTGACCATTTTTCAAAATGACCTTCGGAAAGCTAAGTAGAGTTCCTCAAGTGCTACAAGCATGATATTTTAGAAAACGTTTCTAATTCTGTTTTTGTGGTAGAGTTGTGAATTTCAAGTCATTTGGTTCATGTTTGACGATTTCACGGGGCTTTGTTTATGAAAAACGGCGCTCGTTCGAGGCTCCGCCTATAGAAAAGCGCGAGGCCGACTGACACCAAACTGACATCGTTCTACTCGGCTCAACAATCCCGACGACATATTTGAAAATGAGCTCTGTGTGACATTGTGAAAAAGTGCATGGTCCAAAAGTCAAGCTTGTAACCCTTGGGTCTAATGGATCTAAGGCCATACTGCGGAGGTTATTTTGAGAAAAGCAATTAACTCTACCGATGGTCTGAGGTACTTTTCATGTCAATATTATTGTAGAGGGGTGTCAGGACATCTACTGAGTCAAATTTGGTGGGCCTGGGTTCAATTATCACTGATTGGCAGCCAAAAAAGCATTTTACATGGTACAAATGAGAATGTGGAAGATCACTGAAGGCCCAAAGTGGAGCCTGGCTAAATTTGTCAGTCTTTTTTGAATTTTCATGGGGAGAACAAGGTCCTATCGTCATCAAATTTGGGTCACGTAATAAAGACTCTACAGTGATGCATATGTGATTGTCATGTCTTAATTCCTTTGGGTAAAAAAATGGGAGCAGAAAAGAGAATGAATCAATGCTGCCATGCAATATAGATGTAAATTTGGATTTTTTTGGCGGGAAAATCAATTTGTCAGTCTTTTGAATTTTCATGGGGAGAACAAGGTCCTATCGGCATCAAATTTGGGTCAAGTAATAAAGACACTATAGTGGATCACATGTATGAGTGCCATTGGTAATGGTACAAATTCCATATTGACTTTGATATTTAAAAATTCCGCAGACTAAGGTAGATAGAGGAAGATTATTAGGTTTATGATGGGATTTAATGATTTCTATGCCATTTTATCTGTTAAAATACACTTTTTGACCCTACAATTATCACATTCTAACTTCCATATCCCAGAAATACGTCTATTGAATGATTATTCTAAATTCCAATTCAAACTTTCATATTCCAGAAATACATCTATTGAAATTCCAATTAAAACTTCCATGTTACATTTTTTTTATTTTATCACAAATCCTTTCATAGAACACGTCACATGACATTTTTATTGAACCAGGGGCATAAGAAATATACATTTCTCTCAGAAAACATCATTTTTTGCTCCCCCATTGAAAATAAATAAGATTCCAAATAAATAAAGTAAAATAACTGTTTCATAATTTTTTTTTTTTTTTTTTTTTACTTGAAATACACTTTTTTTCCAGGCTCAAACCTTATTGCATAATAATTAACTCTTGTTCCAACATTTTGAATACCTGTTGCCACTGAGAAACATAATGGGCGTAAAATAAAACAATTAGCTAAAATAAACAAGTACCCTGAATTCCTTTCAGAAAGTGTGGCTCCCACTGGGGTTGAGGATTTTGCTGCCTGCCAAATGCCTAACTCTTTTCTTTGGCTCCTCTCCACCTCTTTTCTCTGGCTCCTCTCCACCTCTTTTCTCTGGTTCCTCTCCACGTCTTTTCTTTGACCGAGCACTCGGATAGTGTAAACATTTCAGAAGATTTTGGAGAGAACTCTAACTTCCTCTTTTTACTCAGATTTTGCATTTAGAGGTCTTCTTCTGACAAAGACAGATCTTCTTCTGACAACGAGAGCTCTTCTTCTGACGAGGAAACCTCAGCCTTGCCTTTTTTTCTTTTTGCTTCCACTTTGTTGTTCTTGACACTTGATTGTCTTTTTCTTGATGAATTGGTCTCTTCTGAAGATGACTCTTTGGTTGTATCTGGACTATCATCATAAACTGGTTGCTCATCATCTGATGTTGAGTTTTCAGAGCCACTGAGGGTGGCCTCTTCAACAACATCCTTTTGGCATTGGACACTCATTTTCAGAGCCTTCATTCTGAGTTTCCTAGTTTGAAAGGCTTTCTTTTTGTCAGGTAGAGCCACATAGAAACGTTCTGCTGTTGCCGGATCGTGGCACATTGCTTTTGCCACCTGTTTTCTCTGTTTTTCGGAGAGGTGTTCGTTGGCCTAAAAACACAATTAAAAGCAGGATTAATTCATTTATATAATTAACGTAACCCTAACCCCACCATCTTAAAGAGGTGGAGGGGTTTGAGTGCACAGATGATCCTAGGAGCTATGCTCAGCAGCCCTGGGGACCACTTGGGGTCCTTCTGGAGGAGCTGCAGGACGTGTACGTGGACATCCATCCATCTTCTCCCGCTTAGTCCGGCTGGGTCGCGGGGGCAGTTTACTGCCCAATCCTCATAGCACCTGACCCCCCCTATGAACCCCTCTGCAGGTGGTGAGCCCACAGGAGGGTGGACAACATGGTCCTTGATGTTAGTTCATAGGGTGCGGGCATGTTTTAGGTTGATGGGGAAACCGGAGTACCCGGAGGAAACCCATCCAGACACAGTGAGGAACATGCAAACTCCACACAGAAAGGGGCGACCCGGGGATCACCGGGCGACCCGGGGATCGAACCCGCAACCTTTTTGCTGTGAGGCCTGAGTGTTGCCACTCAGCCACCGTGCCGCGTGTACGTGGACAACTCTGGCCCAATCTGGGCCAAAGTCCACTTATTCCAAAATTACAACTACTGATTGGCTTACTCCAAATTCCAAATGCAAGTCCCATATTCCACAATTAAATCTATTGAATGGCCTAAGCTACATATTCCAAAATGACATCTGTTGAGTGGTTTACTACCTGAGTAGACACACTGCTCCGGATCTTATTGAAGGTGATGGTGTCTTTTCCACCTGAATCCTTCCATGCCAAGTCAATATAGTTGGAGGGCTTCTGTATCTGCTTGCCACGCGTTGTGTGGAAAACATAACTGCTGCCTTGACCTACAACACAGCACCTTCCTTCGCTCAGATGTTTAAGCCACCCATACTCCTCCTTATTGACGCACACTGATGCTTGGCCAAATGATTTTGTAGTCTTGTGGTCATCCACCTTGGAAAATAAAAAGCATAAAATGTGTTGGTGTCGGTCAGTGGACTAGATTTGGCACAAAAATACTTATTATGAAGTTAGGCATTCGACTGTGTCCCTCGTGTTGTGGTTAGTATGTGTGTAGTACGTAAATATGAGCTTCCCCAACAGTTTGACCATCCATAACCTAGCTCTAGAAAAGCTGTGGCTCGCACAAATGCTGATATTGAATCCACAAATGTTAAAAATAGAGCATAACAACAGTATAATCTTTTAAAAGACTGACCAGAATTTGAAACATTTTTCCATCTTTCCCCTCATCCCAACTTTCACAGTTGGTCACGCTGTCCTTGGTCATGTTTGTAAAGACAACAGACCTGTGCCCAGTTAAAATGGCCAAATAGCACAAGATGTATCCCGAGAGCAGAGCGTGCTGATTTTTTGGAGTTTCAGCTTCAGATAAACACTCTACAAAACAATGATTAGGGGAAAAACACAGTGTTAGAATGATAAACAAAGAAACACAAAAATAAGGTCTACTTACGAATGAGTTCAGCAATTTTCATCCTGGCACTGGTCATAAATTTACTCGCCTGGTTTACATCAAGCTGGTTATCTGTGAAAATAGCATCCAATAACTTAATCAGGCTCTGAATTACATTTCCATTGAATTACATATACATAATCTGTTTTTGAAAGTACACTGTCATCTACCGGTCTTTTATGGAGCACTTTCTGCCGGTGAACAACCACTTGTCTTTGGACATCAGACTGTATCCTCTTCATTTCATATTGAATGGTAGTCAGTTCTTTCTGCTTGAGTTTGCAAACAGGCATGAATGATGATTGTACATGTTTTAAGAACATCATCATGTTTTTTATTGTGGTAGCTGCATAGCCCTTCTTAGCAAGGTAGGTTGGCCAACTGTGAAAAAGGCATACATACATTCAGTTTTCAAATTTCAACACATAGAACTTAATAATAGAATAATATAATAGAAAATTGCTCACGTGCGCAGTCTGTCCATTCTGTTGAGAAACCTTAGGTCATTGCAGATGGAACTATACGGTAGGTCCGCTGACATGTAGAGGCAAAAGCGATGAGCATGACTTGCACTCTGCTGTGCATTTTCAATGTCTTTGTATCCATCTCGTGAGCCAAGTTGAAAATTCTTATAATCTTCAACAATTTTTTCTGAAACCAAAAAGAAAAGAAAACATTTCTGTTAGATCCCATTTAACATCTCAAATTAAACTTTTTGACCTTATAATTATCACATTACAAATGCCTTATTCCAACATCCATATTGCAAAATGAATTCTACTCAGTGTCATAATCCACATTTCACATAAAAGAGGCGTGGTTTACACAAAAAGGCATGGATTACATTAAGAGGCATGGCTTAGATATCCTCAAGAGGGGAGGGACTCTCCATGTCTCTGGAGTTGCCCATGGGGAGAGGCGGTGAGATGGTGTAAAGTGGACAAAAATGGATGGACAAATAAATTTAACCTCTTTCACACCTCTCCCCACCTTTTAGTTGAGTATAAATAAAAACTTACCAAATAAACATTTCTTCTTGACCCCCTTTCCCGCATGTTCCCCTTTTTGAGCGGATAGAAGAGCTTTATTGGTTGTCAAGATGCAATCCATCTTCTGTGTCATTAAATTTAAAGTGGATTCGATATTTTTAAAGCGGGATTCAAACTTCGCAAAGCAGGAGCTGCATGAGCGTGGACCACTTTCACTATTGCATCCCTGACTTCCGAAGGAAGAACGCGCACTAGTGGAGGAAGAGTTGAATGAGGCCGAAACAGGGGTTGAAGGCAGTGGGTGACTGAGTGTGGTTTCATTGTCCAAGTCACTGCCAACTGTCCATTTCACTGCTAATGCCTCTGACTGATCCTGACCCTCAGAGAAATTCTTGTCTGTAAGAAAAAATAATAATTTAAATTGCTTCATGATTCCGCATTCTGGTCTATGCAATAACAGAGCCATGAACACTCACCAGAGTTTTCTTGTTTCACGTCCTGGGACTGGTCAGGACTCACAAAATGCTCTGACTGTTCCTCATTGATGTCTGTCATAAAATAATGTTTCAAAGTATTTAATGATTCCACATTTCAGTCTATGCAATAACAGATGTATGAACAGTCACCAGAGTTTTCACGTTCTAGGCCTGGATCCATAATGCCTAAATCCATTGATGAAACAAGCGGCTTATCAGGATTGGATGCTCGCAATTTGGCTATTTTGTTTGCTATTGCTGTCCTCTTGGCTTCCCTGAGGATTGATTCTCGTTCCTGTTCACATAAGTATATTGTATCGAATGGTGGTAAACCAGACAAATTACAGTAAAGTAAAAAGAAAATATTTAACATTTAAACATGAGTACCTTCACTGAAGACATGGAATGAGACTATTGGAGGTGCTTATCAAGGCGCACAAGTGCTTTTTTCGCACATAATTTACAGTCCAAACGTTCTGTGGTTCTGTTGTAGGTAACATGAACACACAACGGAATATTGCAATCCATTACAACCATATTTACATACACACAATTATATACTCACCGTGCATACCCATAATTTAAGAGGAGCTTAAACTCTTTTTGATTGGGAATTTTGTGGGACACCGTGAGGTGTTGCTTCAAGTTGGAATAATTTCCAAAACACAGTCCACACAATTTGTCTGTCTGTGAACAAAGAAAAATGACACCAAATTAGGGTTCTGCATTTTGAAAAAAAAAGTCTTTATCTACTTACCATTTTTATCAAGCTTAAATAAATCAACACCTGTGGAGGGAAAAAAGAAAATGTTATTAAAACTGTAACTTTATAAGCAAATAGCATACAAGCTGTAATGAAAAGTCAACCACAATTAATGGTCTTCTACAGCACAAACACAGAGTGACAGCACTAATGCTTTGTTCACACCAAATGCACATTTCACAAAAACACAGTTAGATCGTTATTTTTAAGGATTTTCTAATAATTTATAATTATTTTCTATATTTTAACTATTTACGATTGCACATAAAATGAAAGAAATTCAGTTTTGGAAGTTTAGGTTCACATTTACATCTAATACATAATGTTTTACTTCACACGCTAACGCAAATAAAACGAATGTTTTGTTCAAAGCTCAAAATCACAAAAAATGACAAATAACTGCAACAGTTGAAGGTAAGAAGCTACAGTAAGGCAAAAGCAACCTTTCATGACAATGTATTTATATGTAAAAATGTAAATCAGCTAGAGAACGATTTTCAACTCACCATGCGGTCTACCGTCAACTTCCTACTTCCTGTTAACACAGGAAGTTCAAGTTTATATCTACATACAAGAGTTATCCTCTAGATTGAAACATGGCATCAGGTAAATACATAATTGGACTGGGCCAGCAATTTCTGCAAATGGGTTACTAGTGGCAGGTGCATGTAGTGACAGGTGCTGTAGTGGCAGGTGCATGTAGTGGTAGGTGCGTTTAGTGGCAGGTGCAAGGTTTAGGTTTAGGATGGGATTTCATGATTTCTATGCCATTTTATCTGTTAAAATACACTTTTTGACCCTACAATTATCACATTCCACCTTACAAGTTCCAACTTCCAAGTGAGTGGCTTACTACAAATTTCCATGCAATATAGATATAAATTTTGAAGAATTTTTAACGGAAAATTAAGTTTTCAGTCTTTTGAATTTTCATGGGGAGAACAAGCTCCTATCAGCATCAAATTTGGGTCACGTAATAAAGACACTATAGTGAATCACATGTATGAGTGCCATTGGTAATGGTACAAATTCCATATTTACTTTGATATTTTAAAATTCCGCAGACTAAGGTAGATAAAGGAAGATTATTAGGTTTATGAAGGGATTTAATTATTTCTATGCCATTTTACCTGTTAAATTACACTTTTTGACCCTATAATTATCACATTGAAAACAACCCATATTTTCTGCCATATTTTCTTCCATATTTTAAAATTAGGCAGATTAAGGTAGATAAAGGTGTATTAGGTTTACGATGGAATTTAATGATTTCTATGCCACTTTACCTGTTAAATTACACTTTTTGACCCTATAATTATCACATTCTAACTTCAATATTCCAAAAATACATCTATTGAGTATCTTATGAAATTCCAATTACAACTTCCATGTTACATTTTTTATTTTTCACAAATCCTTTCATAGAACACGTCACATGACATTTTTATTGAACCAGGGGCATAAGAAATGTACATTTCTCTCAGAAAACATCATTTTTGCTCCCCATTGAAAATAAATAACATTCCAAATAAATAAAGTAAAATAACTGTTTCATACATTTTTTTTTTTTTTTTTTTGCATTGAGAGGTCTTCTTCTGAGAAAGACAGATCTTCTTCTGACAAGGAGAGCTCTTCTTCTGACGAGAAACCTCAGCCTTGCCTTTTTTCTTTTGCTTCCATTTTGTTGTTCTTGACACTTGATTGTCTTTTTCTTGATGAATTGGTCTCTTCTGAAGATGACTCTTTGGTTATATCTGGACTGTCATCATAAACTGGTTGCTCATCATCTGATGTTGAGTTTTCAGAGCCACTGAGGGTGGCCTCTTCAACAACATCCTTTTGGCATTGGACAGTCATTTTCAGAGCCTTCATTCTGAGTTTCCTAGTTTGAAAGGCTTTCTTTTGTCAGGTAGAGCCACATAGAAATGTTCTGCTGTTACCGGATCGTGGCACATTGCGTTTGCCACCTGTTTTCTCTGTTTTTCTGAGAGGTGTTCGTTGGCCTAAAAACACAATTAAAAGCAGGATTAATTCATTTATATAATTAACGTAACCCTAACCCCGCCATCTTAAAGAGGTGGAGGGGTTTGAGTGCACAGATGATCCTAGGAGCTACGCTTAGCAGCCCTGGGGACCACTTGGGGTCCTTCTGGAGGAGCTGGAGGATGTGTACGTGGACAACTCTGGCCCAATCTGGGCCAAAGTCCACATATTCCAAAATTACAACTACTGATTGGCTTACTCCAAATTCCAATTGCAAGTTCCATATTCCACAATTAAAACTACTGAACGGCATATGCCACATATTCCAAAATGACATCTGTTGAGTGGTTTACTACCTGAGTAGACACACTGCTCCGGATCTTATTGAAGGTGATGGTGTCTTTTCCACCCGAATCCTTCCATGCCAAGTCAGTGTAGTTGGAGGGCTTCTGTATCTGGTTGCCAAGCGTAGTGTGAAAAACATAACTGCTGCCTTGACCTCCAACACAGCACCTTCCATCGCTCAGATGTTTAAACCACCCATACTCCTCCTTATTGACACACACTGACGCTTGGCCAAATGATTTTGTAGTCTTGTGGTCATCCACCTTGGAAAATAAAAAGCATAAAATGTGTTGGTGTGGGTCAGTGGACTAGATTTGGCACAAAAATACTTATTATGAAGTCAGGCATTCGACTGTGTCCCTCGTGTTGTGGTTAGTATGTGTGTAGTACGTAAATATGAGCTTCCCCAACAGCTTGACCATCCATAACCTAGCTCTAGAAAAGCTGTGGCTCGCACAAATGCTGATATTGTGTCCACAAATGTTAAAAATTGAACATAACAGCAGTGTAATCTGTTAAAAGACTGACCAGAATTTGAAAAATCTTTCCATCTTTCCTATCATGCCAACTTTCACAGTCGGTCACGCTTTCCTTGGTCATGTTTGTAAAGACAACAGACCTGTGCCCAGTTAAAATGGCCAAATAGCACAAGATGTATCCCGAGAGCAGAGCGTGCTGCACTTTGGGAGTTTCAGCTTCAGATAAACCCTCTACAAAACAATGATTAGGGGAAAAACACAGTGTTAGAATGATAAACAAAGAAACACAAAAATAAGGTCTACTTACGAATGAGTTGAGCAATTTTCATCCTGGCACTGGTCATAAATTTACTCGACTGGTTTGCATCAAGCTGGTTATCTGTGAAAATAGCATCCAATAACTTAATCAGGCTCTGAATTACATTTCCATTGAATTACATATACATAATCTGTTTTTGAAAGTACACTGTCATCTACCGGTCTTTGCGGAGCACTTTCTGCCGGTGAACAACCACTTGTCTTTGGACATCAGACTGTATCCTCTTCATTTCATATTGAATGGTAGTCAGTTCTTTCTGCTTGAGTTTGCAAACAGGCATGAATGATGATTGTACATGTTTTAAGAACATCATCATGTTTTTTATTGTGGTAGCTGCATAGCCCTTCTTAGCAAGGTAGGTTGGCCAACTGTGAAAAAAGGCATACATACATTCAGTTTTCAAATTTCAACACATAGAACTTAATAATAGAATAATATAATAGAAAATTGCTCACGTGCGCAGTCTGTCCATTCTGTTGAGAAACCTTAGGTCACTGCAGATGGAACTATACGGTAGGTCCGCTGACATGTAGAGGCAAAAGCGATGAGCATGACTTGCACTCTGCCGTGCATTTTCAATGTCTTTGTATCCATCCCGTGAGCCAAGTTGAAAAGTCTGATAATCTTCAACAATTTTTTCTGAAACCAAAAAGAAAAGAAAACATTTCTGTTAGATCCCATTTAACATCTCAAATTAAACTTTTGACCTTATAATTATCACATTACAAATTCCAATTACAACAGCCATATTCCAAAATGAACTCTACTCAGTGTCATAATCCACATTTCACATAAAAGAGGCGTGGTTTACACAAAAAAGCATGGATTACATTAAGAGGCATGGCTTAGATATCCTCAAGAGGAGGGACTCTCCATGTCTCTGGAGTTGCCCATGGGGAGAAGCGGTGAGATGGTGTAAAGCGGCCAAAACGGATGGATGGACAAATACATTTAACCTCTTTCACGCCTCTCCCCACCTTTTAGTTGAGTACAAATAAAAACTTACCAAATAACCATTTCTTCTTGACACCCTTTTTAAAGCGGGATTGAAGCTTGCAATGCGGGAGCTGCATGAGCGTGGATCACTTTCACTATTGCATCCCTGACTTCTGAAGGAAGAACGCGCACTAGTGGAGGAAGAGTTGAATGAGGCCGAAACAGGGGTTGAATGCAGTGGTTGACTGAGTGTGTTTTCATTGTCCAAGTCACTGCCAACTGTCCATTTCACTGCTAATGTCTCTGACTGATCCTGACCCTCAGAGAAATTCTTGTCTGTAAGAAAAAAATAATAATTTAAATTACTTAATGATTCCGCATTCTGGTCTATGCAATAACAGATGTATGAACACTCACCAGAGTTTTCATCTTCCAGGCCCTGGGACTGGTCAGGACTCACAAAATGCTCTGACTGTTCCTCATTGATGTCTGTCATAAAATAATGTTTCAAAGTATTTAATGATTCCACATTTCAGTCTATGCAATAACAGATGTATGAACAGTCACCAGAGTTTTCACGTTCTAGGCCTGGATCCATAATGCCTAAATCCATTGATGAAACAAGCGGCTTATCAGGATTGGATGCTCGCAATTTGGCTATTTTGTTTGCTATTGCTGTCCTCTTGGCTTCCCTGAGGATTGATTCTCCTTCCTGTTCACATAAGTATATTGTATCGAATGGTGGTAAACCAGACAAATTACAGTAAAGTAAAAGAAACTATTGAACAGTTAAACATGAGTACCTTCACTGAAGACATGGAATGGGACTCTTGGAGGTGCTTATCAAGGCGCACAAGTGCTTTTTCGCACATAATTTACAGTCCAAACGTTCTGTGGTTCTGTTGTAGGTAACATGAACACACAACGGAATATTGCAATCCATTACAACCATATTTACATACACACAATTATATACTCACCGTGCACACCCATAATTTAAGAGGAGCTTAAACTCTTTTTGATTGGGAATTTTGTGGGACACCGTGAGGTGTTGCTTCAAGTTGGAATAATTTCCAAAACACAGTCCACACAATTTGTCTGTCTGTGAACAAAGAAAAATGACACCAAATTAGGGTTCTGCATTTTGAAAAAAAAGTCTTTATCTACTTACCATTTTTATCAAGCGTAAAGAAATCAACACCTGTGGAGGGAAAAAAGAAAATGTTATTAAAACTGTAACTTTATAAGCAAATAGCATACAAGCTGTAATGAAAAGTCAACCACAATTAATGGTCTTCTACAGCACAAACACAGAGTGACAGCACTAATGCTTTGTTCACACCAAATGCACATTTCACAAAAACACAGTTAGATCGTTATTTTTAAGGATTTTCTAATAATTTTTTTGAGAAAAAAAAAGTCTTTATCGACTTACCATTTTTATCAAGCTTAAATAAATCAACACCTGTGGAGGGAAAAAAGAAAATGTTATTAAAACTGTAACTTTATAAGCAAATAGCATACAAGCTGTAATGAAAAGTCAACCACAATTAATGGTCTTCTACAGCACAAACACAGAGTGACAGCACTAATGCTTTGTTCACACCAAATGCACATTTCACAAAAACACAGTTAGATCGTTATTTTTAAGGATTTTCTAATAATTTATAATTATTTTCTATATTTTAACTTTTTTACGATTGCACATAAAATGAAAGAAATTCAGTTTTGGAAGTTTAGGTTCACATTTACATCTAATACATAATGTTTTACTTCACACGCTAACGCAAATAAAACGAATGTTTTGTTCAAAGCTCAAAATCACAAAAAATGACAAATAACTGCAACAGTTGAAGGTAAGAAGCTACAGTAAGGCAAAAGCAACCTTTCATGACAATGTATTTATATGTTAAAATGTAAATCAGCTAGAGAACGATTTTCAACTCACCATGCGGTCTACCGTCAACTTCCTACTTCCTGTTAACACAGGAAGTTCAAGTTTATATCTACATACAAGAGTTATCCTCTAGATTGAAACATGGCATCAGGTAAATACATAATTGGACTGGGCCAGCAATTTCTGCAAATGGGTTACTAGTGGCAGGTGCATGTAGTGACAGGTGCTGTAGTGGCAGGTGCATGTAGTGGTAGGTGCGTTTAGTGGCAGGTGCAAGGTTTAGGTTTAGGATGGGATTTCATGATTTCTATGCCATTTTATCTGTTAAAATACACTTTTTGACCCTACAATTATCACATTCCACCTTACAAGTTCCAACTTCCAAGTGAGTGGCTTACTACAAATTTCCATGCAATATAGATATAAATTTTGACGAATTTTTAACGGGAAAATTAAGTTTTCAGTCTTTTGAATTTTCATGTGGAGAACAAGCTCCTATCAGCATCAAATTTGGGTCACGTAATAAAGACACTAGTGAATCACATGTATGAGTGCCATTGGTAATGGTACAAATTCCATATTTACTTTGATATTTTAAAATTCCGCAGACTAAGGTAGATAAAGGAAGATTATTAGGTTTATGAAGGGATTTAATTATTTCTATGCCATTTTACCTGTTAAATTACACTTTTTGACCCTATAATTATCACATTGAAAACAACCCATATTTTCTGCCATATTTTCTTCCATATTTTAAAATTAGGCAGATTAAGGTTTACGATGGAATTTAATGATTTCTATGCCACTTTACCTGTTAAATTACACTTTTGACCCTATAATTATCACATTCTAACTTCAATATTCCAAAAATACATCTATTGAGTATCTTATGAAATTCCAATTACAACTTCCATGTTACATTTTTTATTTTATCACAAATCCTTTCATAGAACACGTCACATGACATTTTATTGAACCAGGGGCATAAGAAATATACATTTCTCTCAGAAAACATCATTTTTGCTCCCCCATTGAAAATAAATAACATTCCAAATAAATAAAGTAAAATAACTGTTTCATAATTTTTTTTTTTTTTTTTAACTTGAAATACACTTTTTCCAGGCTCAAACCTTATTGCATAATAATTAACTCTTGTTCCAACATTTTGAATACCTGTTGCCACTGAGAAACATAATGGGCATAAAATAAAACAATTAGCTAAAATAAACAAGTACCCTGAATTCCTTTCAGAAGGTGTGGCTCCCACTGGGGTTGAGGATTTTGCCCCTGCCAAATGCCTAACTCTCTTCTTTGGCTCCTCTCCGCCTCTTTTCTCTGGCCTCCTCTCTGCCTCTTTTCTCTGGCTCCTCTCCAATCCTCTTCTCTGGCTCCTCTCCACCTCTTTTCTCTGGTTCATCTCTACCTCTTTTCTCTGGCTGCTCTCCATCTCTTTTCACCAGCTTCTCTTCAGATCTTCTCTTTTGACTCAGATTTACAGGTGAGAGCTCTTCTCCTGATAATGACTCTGTGGTTGTATCTGGACCATCATCAGAAACTGTTTGGTCATCATCTGATGTTGAGTTTTCAGTTTGACAGGCTTTGTCAGCTAGAGCCACATCGAAAGGTTCTGCTGTTACCAGATCGTGGCACATTGCTTTGGTCACCTGTTTTTCGGAGAGGTGTTCGTTGGCCTAAAAAACACAAATAACAGCAGGGTTAATTCATTTATATAATTAATTTTCCCCTCCTTGAATCGCCACCTTAAAGAGGTGGAGGGGTTTGATTGCACAGATGATCCTAGGAACTACGCTCAGCAGCCCTGGGGACCACTTGGGGTCCTTCCGGAGGAGCTGCAGGATGAGTACTTGGACAAGTCTGGACCTATCTGGCCCAAAGTCCACATATTACAAAATTAAAACTATTTAGTGGCTTTAGGAATAATAATAATTTCCAAAACACAGTCCACACAATTTGTCTGTCTGTGAACAAAGAAAAATGACACCAAATTAGGGTTCTGCATTTTGAAAAAAAAAAAAAAGTCTTTATCAACTTACCATTTTTATAAAGCGTAAATGAATCAACACCTGTGGAGGGAAAAAAGAAAATGTTATTAAAACTGTAACTTTATAAACAAATAGCATACAAGCTGTAATGAAAAGTCAACCACAATTAATGGTCTTCTACAGCACAAACACAGAGTGACAGCACTAATGCTGTGTTCACACCAAATGCACATTTCACAAAAACACAGTTAGATCGTTATTTTTAAGGATTTTCTAATGATTTATAATTATTTTCTATATTTTAACTTTTTACGATTGCACATGAAAGAAATTCAGTTTTGGAAGTTTAGGTTCACATTTACATCTAATACATAATGTTTTACTTCACACGCTAACGAAATAAAAGTAATGTTTTGTTCAAAGCTCAAAATCACAAAAATGACAAATAACTGCAACAGTTGAAGGTAAGAAGCTACAGTAAGGCAAAAGCAACCTTTCATGACAATGTATTTATATGTAAAAATGTAAATCAGCTAGAGAACGATTTTCAACTCACCATGCGGTCTACCGTCAACTTCCTACTTCCTGTTAACACAGGAAGTTCAAGTTTCTATCTACATACAAGAGTTATCCTCTAGATTGAAACATGGCATCAGGTAAATACATAATTGGACTGGGCCAGCAATTTCTGCAAATGGGTTACTAGTGGCAGGTGCATGTAGTGACAGGTGCTGTAGTGGCAGGTGCATGTAGTGGTAGGTGTGTGTAGTGGTAGGTGTGTGTAGTGGTAGGTGCCTGTAGTGGCAGGTGCTGTAGTTGCAGGTGCGTGTAATGGCAGGTGCGTGTAGTGACAGGTGCGTGTACTGGCAGGTGCATGTAGTGGAAAGTACATGTAGTGACAGGTGTGTGTAGTGGTAGGTGCCTGTAGTGGCAGGTGCATGTAGTAACAGGTGCGTATAGTGACAGGTGCGTGTAGTGGCAGGTGCGTATAGTAACAGGTGCGTATAGTGACAGGTGCGTGTAGTGGCAGGTGAATGTAGTGACAGGTGGTTGTAGTGACAGGTGCGTGTCGTGGCAGGTGCGTGTAGTGACAGGTGAATGTAGTGACAGGTGGTTGTAGTGACAGGTGCGTGTAGTGACAGGTGCAAGTAAGTAAGAAGTGGCAGGTGCTGTAGTGGCAGGTGTGTGTAGTGACAGGTGCGTGTAGTGACAGGTGCATATAGTGACAGGTGCATCTTAATTCCTTTGGGTAAAAATGCAAGCAGAAAAGAGAATGAATCAATGCTGCCATGCAATATAGATGTAAATTTGGAAGAATTTTTTGGCGGGAAAATCAATTTGTCAGTCTTTTTTGAATTTTCATGGGGAGAACAAGGTCCTATCGGCATCAAATTTGAGTCACGTAATAAAGACTGTACAGTGATGGACATATGTGATTGCCATGTCTTGATTCCTTTGGGTAAAAAAATGGGAGCAGAAAAGAGAATGAATCAATGCTGCCATGCAATATAGATGTAAATTTGTAATTTTTTTTTGGCGGGAAAATCAATTTGTCAGTCTTTTGCATTTTCCTGGGGAGAACAAGGTCCTATCGGCATCAAATTTGGGTCACGTAATAAAGACTCTACAGTGATGCGCATATGTGATTGCCATGTCTTAATTCCTTTGGGTAAAAAATGGGAGCAGAAAAGAGAATGAATCATTGTTGCCATGCAATATAGATATAATTTTGGAAAATAAATTTGGCGGGAAACCACGCCCGTTTCCTTGGCGACGGGGGTTTCAAACCATCGCATCCTGCCTCCTCAATGGGAAAGCAGGCGCCCCCCGAAACCGCGCCGTTTCCTTGGCGACGGGGGCTTCAAACCATCCCAAGTTGACATGATTTCTATGCCATTTTTCCTGTCAAATTACACTTTTTGACCATATAATTATCACATTGAAAACAACCCATATTTTTCTGCCATATTTTTCTCCATATTTTTCTCCATATTTTTCTCCATATTTTTCTCCATATTTTCTTCCATATTTTAAAATTACGCAGATTAAGGTATATAAAGGTGTATTAGGTTTAAGATGGGATTTAAGGTTTTCTATGCCATTTTTCCTGTCAAATTACACTTTTTGACCATATAATTATCACATTGAAAACAACCCATATTTTTCTGCCATATTTTCTCCATATTTTTCTCCATATTTTTCTCCATATTTTCATCCATATTTTAAAATTACGCAGATTAAGGTATATAAAGGTGTATTAGGTTTAAGATGGGATTTAAGGTTTTCTATGCCATTTTCCTGTCAAATTACACTTTTTGACCATATAATTATCACATTGAAAACAACCCATATTTTTCTGCCATATTTTTCTCCATATTTTTCTCCATATTTTTCTCCATATTTTTCTCCATATTTTCTTCCATATTTTAAAATTACGCAGATTAAGGTATATAAAGGTGTATTAGGTTTAAGATGGGATTTAAGGTTTTCTATGCCATTTTCCTGTCAAATTACACTTTTTGACCATATAATTATCACATTTTTTCTGCCATATTTTTCTCCATATTTTTCTCCATATTTTTCTCCATATTTTTCTCCATATTTTAAAATTACGAAGATTAAGGTATATAAAGGTGTATTAGGTTTAAGATGGGATTTAATGATTTCTATGCCATTTTATCTGTTAAAATACACTTTTGACCCTACAATTATCACATTCTAACTTCCAACTTCCAACTTCCAAGTGAGTGGCTTCCGCAGACTAAGGTAGATAGAGGTCTGATATGTACCAAATTTGAAAGGGTAAGCAAGTGACCCATGCTGATAACCATGTTATTGACCATTTTTCAAAATGACCTTCGGGAAGATAAGTAGAGTTCCTCAAGTGCTACAAGCATGATATTTTAGAAAACGTTTCTAATTCTGTTTTTGTGGTAGAGTTGTGAATTTCAAGTCATTTGGTTCATGTTTGACAATTTGACGGGGCTTTGTTTATGAAAAACGGCGCTCGTTCGAGGCTCCGCCTATAGAAAAGCGCGAGGCCGACAGACACCAAAATGACATCGTTCTACTCGGCTCAACAATCCTGAAGACATATTTTAAAATGTGCTCTGTGCGACATTGTGAAAAAGTGCATGGTCTAAAAGTCATGCTTGCAACCTTTGGGTCTAATGGATCTAAGGCCATACTGCGGAGGTTATTTTGAGAAAAGCAATTAACTCTACCGATGGTCTGAGGTACTTTTCATGTCAATATTATTGTAGAGGGGTGTCAGGACATCTACTGAGTCAAATTTGGTGGGCCTGGGTTCAAAGATCACTGATTGGCAGCCAAAAAGCATTTTACATGGTACAAATGAGAATGTGGAAGATCACTGAAGGCCCAAAGTGGAGCCTGGCTAAATTTGTCAGTCTTTTTTGAATTTTCATGGGGAGAACAAGGTCCAATCGTCATCAAATTTGGGTCACGTAATAAAGACTCTACAGTGATGCGCATATGTGATTGCCATGTCTTAATTCCTTTGGGTAAAAAAATGGGAGCAGAAAAGAGAATAAATCACTACTGCCATGCAATATAGATATAATTTTGGAATAAAAAAAAAATGCCGTTTTTTGGCGACGGGGGATTCAAACCATCGCATCTTGCCTCCTCAATGGGAAAGCAGGCGCTAGATAAATATGGAAGACTTTTTGGTGGGAAAATCAATTTGGCAGGTGCCTGTAGTGGCAGGTGTGTGTAGTGGCAGGTGTGTGTAGTGGCAGGTAAATGTAGTGACAAGTGCTGTAGTGGCAGGTGCATGTAGTGACAGGTGCTTGTAGTGACAGGTGCTTGTAGTGACAGGTGCTTGTACTGACAGGTGCTTGTAGTGACAGGTGCAAGTAAGTAAGAAGTGGCAGGTGCTGTAGTGGCAGGTGTGTGTAGTGACAGGTGCGTGTAGTGACAGGTGCATCTTAATTCCTTTGAGTCAAAAATGCGAGCAGAAAAGAGAATGAATCAATGCTGCCATGCAATATAAATGTAAATTTGGAAGAATTTTTTGGCGGGAAAATCAATTTGTCAGTCTTTTGAATTTTCATGGGAGAACAAGGTCCTATCGGCATCAAATTTGGGTCAGTTAATAAAGACTCTACAGTGATGCACATATGTGATTGCCATGTCTTAATTCCTTTGGGTAAAAAAATGGGAGCAGAAAAGAGAATAAATCACTACTGCCATGCAATATAGATATAATTTTGGAATAAAAAAAAAACCATGCCGTTTTTGGCGACGGGGGATTCAAACCATCGCATCTTGCCTCCTCAATGGGAAAGCAGGCGCTAGATAAATATGGAAGACTTTTTGGTGGGAAAATCAATTTGGCAGCTGCCTGTAGTGGCAGGTGTGTGTAGTGGCAGGTGTGTGTAGTGGCAGGTAAATGTAGTGACAAGTGCTGTAGTGGCAGGTGCATGTAGTGACAGGTGCTTGTAGTGACAGGTGCTTGTAGTGACAGGTGCAAGTAAGTAAGAAGTGGCAGGTGCTGTAGTGGCAGGTGTGTGTAGTGACAGGTGCGTGTAGTGACAGGTGCATATAGTGACAGGTGCATCTTAATTCCTTTGAGTCAAAAATGCGAGCAGAAAAGAGAATGAATCAATGCTGCCATGCAATATAAATGTAAATTTGGAAGAATTTTTTTGGCGGGAAAATCAATTTGTCAGTCTTTTTTGAGTTTTCATGGGGAGAACAAGGTCCTATCGGCATCAAATTTGAGTCACGTAATAAAGACTCTACAGTGATGCACATATGTGATTGCCATGTCTTAATTCCTTTGGGTAAAAAAATGGGAGCAGAAAAGAGAATGAATCATTGTTGCCATGCAATATAGATATAATTTTGGAAAAGAATTTTGGCGGGAAACCGCGCCGTTTCCTTTGCGACGGGGGCTTCAAACCATCGCATCCAGCCTCCTCAATGTGAAATCAGGCGCCCCGAAACTGCGCCCGTTTCCTTGGCGACGGGGCTTCAAACAATCGCATCCTGCCTCCTCAATGGGAAAGCAGGCACCCCCCGAAACCGCGCCATTTCCTTGGCGAGGGGGGCTGGTAACAATCGCATCCTGCCTCCTCCAGGTGAAATCAGGCGCCCCGAAACTGCGCCGTTTCCTTGGCGACAGGGCTTCAAACAATCGCATCCTGCCTCCTCAATGGGAAAGCAGGCACCCCGAAACGCGCCATTTCCTGGGCGCGGGGGGCATGAAACCATCGCATCCTGCCTCCTCAATGTGAAATCAGGCGCCCCCCGAAACTGCGCCGTTTCCTTGGCGACGGGGGCTTCAAACAATCGCATCCTGCCTCCTCAATGGGAAAGCAGGCACCCCCCGAAACCGCGCCATTTCCTTGGCGAGGGGGGCTTCAAACCATCGCATCCTGCCTCCTCAATGGGAAATCAGGCGCCCCCCGAAACCGCGCCGTTTCCTTGGCGACGGGGGCTTCAAACCATCGCATCCTGCCTCCTCAATGTGAAATCAGGCGCCCCCCGAATAGGCGCCGTTTCCTTGGCGACGTGGGCTTCAAACAATCGCATCCTGCCTCCTCAATGGGAAAGCAGGCGCCCCCGAAACCGCGCCCGTTTCCTTGGCGACGGGGCTTCAAACCATCGCATCCTGCCTCCTCAATGGGAAAGCAGGCGCCCCGAAACGCGCCCGTTTCCTTGGCGGCGGGGCTTCAAACCATCGCATCCTGCCTCCTCAATGAAATCAGGCGCCCCGAAACGCGCCCGTTTCCTTGGCGACGGGGCTTCAAACCATCGCATCCTGCCTCCTCAATGAAATCAGGCGCCCCGAAACCGCGCCCGTTTCCTTGGCGACGGGGCTTCAAACCATCGCATCCTGCCTCCTCAATGAAATCAGGCGCCCCGAAACGCGCGCCGTTTCCTTGGCGGCAGGGCTTCAAACCATCGCATCCTGCCTCCTCAATGGGAAATCAGGTGCCCCCGAAACCGCGCCGTTTCCTTGGCGGCGGGGCTTCAAACCATCGCATCCTGCCTCCTCAATGAAATCAGGTGCCCCCGAAACCGCGCCCGTTTCCTTGGCGGCGGGGCTTCAAACCATCGCATCCTGCCTCCTCAATGAAATCAGGCGCCCCGAAACCGCGCCCGTTTCCTTGGCGACAGGGGCTTCAAACCATCGCATCCTGCCTCCTCAATGGGAAATCAGGTGCCCCCGAAACGCGCCCGTTTCCTTGGCGACGGGGGCTTCAAACCATCGCATCCTGCCTCCTCAATGAAATCAGGCGCCCCCGAAACGCGCCCGTTTCCTTGGCGACGGGGCTTCAAACCAAAACCGGTAAAAAAAAATGTTTTATAATATAAAAAAATAAAAAATCATATTTAAGTGAAATAAATACTTATTTCACTTAAATATGAAAATAAGAATGTGTTTTTAATTTTGGAAATTAAACATCGAATCTACCATTTTGGAAGTTTATACTGCCATCTTGTGGCCTTTTCCAACTCCATATCGTCAAAAACCCATTTTGGAAGTTTATACTGCCATCTTGTGGCCTTTTCCAACTCCATATCGTCAAAAACCCATTTTGGAAGTTTATACTGCCATCTTGTGGCCTTTTCCAACTCCATATCGTCAAAAACCCATTTTGGAATCTGCCATTTTTAAGATTATACTGCCATCTAGTGGCCAAAAATATATCCAAGAATGTTCCCCAGAATTTTATCCCTGTACCAGAATTTCATCCGTGTTTCCATTTATATAGATGAGAATGTGGATGAAAATATGGAGTTATCGCTCGCCCATTGACTTTGAATGGATGTCTCCTGACCCTAACCTAACCCTTACCTAACCTAACCTAACCTAACCTAACATAACCTAACCTAACCTAACCTAACCTAACCTAACCTAACACTAACCTAACACTAACCCTAACCCTAACCCTAACAAGGGGTATTCTACCTAACTACCATCTTTTTACCTGAACATCGTACAGAGATGGGACCAACACAGAAATGTTTGTCTTGGCCTGCTGAACACAGGAAATGCTTATTCAAATTGTGGTATTTTATTAAATTTGATACCAAAAAATCCTCAAGCGTTTTCTGGTGATGAGAGTTGCATTTTTGGATTGATACTGTTGTGACCTTTCGGTGATACCATTTTTATTGGGATTTGACAACATGCAATAATGTCCTGGACTCCTTGTGGCGCTGTCTTCCAATTCCAAATTCAGGTCCAAGTTACCCCCTAACCCTAACCTAACCCTAACTACAAATTTCAATGTAATGTATATATATTTGGAAGCCTTTTGGCAGGAAAATCAGGAAAAGCAGGAGAAAGGTCTGATATGTACTAAATTTGAAAGGGTAAGCAAGTGACCCATGCTGATGACCATATTATTGACCATTTTCAAAATGACCTTGGGAAGCTAAGTAGACTTCCTCAAGTGCTACAAGCATGATATTTTAGAAAACGTTTCTAATTCTGTTTTTGTGGTAGAGTTGTGAATTTCAAGTCATTTGGTTCATGTTTGACGATTTGACGGGGCTTTGTTTATGAAAAACGGCGCTCGGTCGAGGCTCCGCCTATAGAAAAGCGAGGCCGACTGACACCAAACTGACATCGTTCTACTCGGCTCAACAATCCCGACGACATATTTTAAAATGAGCTCTGTGTGACATTGTGAAAAAGTGCATGGTCCAAAAGTCAAGCTTGTAACCCTTGGGTCTAATGGATCTAAGGCCATACTGCGGAGGTTATTTTGAGAAAAGCAATTAACTCTACCGATGGTCTGAGGTACTTTTCATGTCAATATTATTGTAGAGGGGTGTCAGGACATCTACTGAGTCAAATTTGGTGGGCCTGGGTTCAATTATCACTGATTGGCAGCCAAAAGCATTTTACATGGTACAAATGAGAATGTGGAAGATCACTGAAGGCCCAAAGTCGAGCCTGGCTAAAATTGTCAGTATATTTTTAATTATCAGGGGGAGAACAAGGTCCTATCGTCATCAAATTTGGGTCACGTAATAAAGACTGTACAGTGATGGACATATGTGATTGCCATGTCTTAATTCCTTTGGGTAAAAAAATGGGAGCAGAAAAGAGAATGAATCAATGCTGCCATGCAATATAGATGTAAATTTGTAATTTTTTTTTTGGCGGGAAAATCAATTTGTCAGTCTTTTCCTGAACTTAATGAACAGAAAAAGGTCTGATATGTACCAAATTTGAAAGGATAAGCAAGTGACCCATGCTGATAACCATGTTATTGACCATTGTTCAAAATGACCTTCGGAAAGCTAAGTAGAGTTCCTCAAGTGCTACAAGCATGATATTTTAGAAAACGTTTCTAATTCTGTTTTTGTGGTAGAGTTGTGAATTTCAAGTCATTTGGTTCATGTTTGACGATTTCACGGGGCTTTGTTTATGAAAAACGGCGCTCGTTCGAGGCTCCGCCTATAGAAAAGCGCGAGGCCGACTGACACCAAACTGACATCGTTCTACTCGGCTCAACAATCCCGACGACATATTTGAAAATGAGCTCTGTGTGACATTGTGAAAAAGTGCATGGTCCAAAAGTCAAGCTTGTAACCCTTGGGTCTAATGGATCTAAGGCCATACTGCGGAGGTTATTTTGAGAAAAGCAATTAACTCTACCGATGGTCTGAGGTACTTTTCATGTCAATATTATTGTAGAGGGTGTCAGGACATCTACTGAGTCAAATTTGGTGGGCCTGGGTTCAAAGATCACTGATTGGCAGCCAAAAGCATTTTACATGGTACAAATGAGAATGTGGAAGATCACTGAAGGCCCAAAGTGGAGCCTGGCTAAATTTGTCAGTCTTTTGAATTTTCATGGGGAGAACAAGGTCCTATCGGCATCAAATTTGGGTCACGTAATAAAGACTGTACAGTGATGGACATATGTGATTGCCATGTCTTAATTCCTTTGGGTAAAAAATGGGAGCAGAAAAGAGAATGAATCAATGCTGCCATGCAATATAGATGTAAATTTGGAAGATTTTTTGGCGGGAAAATCAATTTGTCAATCTTTTTAATTTTCATGGGGAGAACAAAGTCCTATCGGCATCAAATTTGGGTCACGTAATAAAGACTGTACAGTGATGGACATATGTGATTGCCATGTCTTAATTCCTTTGGGTAAAAAATGGGAGCAGAAAAGAGAATGAATCAATGCTGCCATGCAATATAGATGTAAATTTGGAAGAATTTTTTGGCGGGAAAATCAATTTGTCAGTCTTTTGAATTTTCATGGGAGAACAAGGTCCTATCGGCATCAAATTTGGGTCAGTTAATAAAGACTCTACAGTGATGCACATATGTGATTGCCATGTCTTAATTCCTTTGGGTAAAAAAATGGGAGCAGAAAAGAGAATAAATCACTACTGCCATGCAATATAGATATAATTTTGGAATTAAAAAATGCCGTTTTTGGTGACGGGGGATTCAAACCATCGCATCTTGCCTCCTCAATGGGAAAGCAGGCGCTAGATAAATATGGAAGACTTTTTGGTGGGAAAATCAATTTGGCAGGTGCCTGTAGTGGCAGGTGTGTGTAGTGGCAGGTGTGTGTAGTGGCAGGTAAATGTAGTGACAAGTGCTGTAGTGGCAGGTGCATGTAGTGACAGGTGCATGTATTGACAGGTGCTTGTAGTGACAGGTGCTTGTAGTGACAGGTGCAAGTAAGTAAGAAGTGGCAGGTGCTGTAGTGGCAGGTGTGTGTAGTGACAGGTGCGTGTAGTGACAGGTGCATATAGTGACAGGTGCATCTTAATTCCTTTGGGTAAAAATGCAAGCAGAAAAGAGAATGAATCAATGCTGCCATGCAATATAGATGTAAATTTGGAAGAATTTTTTGGCGGGAAAATCAATTTGTCAGTCTTTTGAATTTTCATGGGGAGAACAAGGTCCTATCGGCATCAAATTTGAGTCACGTAATAAAGACTGTACAGTGATGGACATATGTGATTGCCATGTCTTGATTCCTTTGGGTAAAAAATGGGAGCAGAAAAGAGAATGAATCAATGCTGCCATGCAATATAGATGTAAATTTGTAATTTTTTTGGCGGGAAAATCAATTTGTCAGTCTTTTGAATTTTCATGGGGAGAACAAGGTCCTATCGGCATCAAATTTGGGTCACGTAATAAAGACTCTACAGTGATGCGCATATGTGATTGCCATGTCTTAATTCCTTTGGGTAAAAAATGGGAGCAGAAAAGAGAATGAATCATTGTTGCCATGCAATATAGATATAATTTTGGAAAATAAATTTGGCGGAAACCACGCCCGTTTCATAGCGACGGGGTTTCAAACCATCGCATCCTGCCTCCTCAATGGGAAAGCAGGCGCCCCGAAACGCGCCCGTTTCCTTGGCGACGGGGGCTTCAAACCATCCCAAGTTGACATGATTTCTATGCCATTTTTCCTGTCAAATTACACTTTTTGACCATATAATTATCACATTGAAAACAACCCATATTTTTCTGCCATATTTTTCTCCATATTTTTCTCCATATTTTTCTCCATATTTTCTTCCATATTTTAAAATTACGCAGATTAAGGTATATAAAGGTGTATTAGGTTTAAGATGGGATTTAAGGTTTTCTATGCCATTTTCCTGTCAAATTACACTTTTTGACCATATAATTATCACATTGAAAACAACCCATATTTTTCTGCCATATTTTTCTCCATATTTTTCTCCATATTTTTCTCCATATTTTTCTCCATATTTTCTTCCATATTTTAAAATTACGCAGATTAAGGTATATAAAGGTGTATTAGGTTTAAGATGGGATTTAAGGTTTTCTATGCCATTTTTCCTGTCAAATTACACTTTTTGACCATATAATTATCACATTGAAAACAACCCATATTTTTCTGCCATATTTTTCTCCATATTTTTCTCCATATTTTTCTCCATATTTTTCTCCATATTTTCTTCCATATTTTAAAATTACGCAGATTAAGGTATATAAAGGTGTATTAGGTTTAAGATGGGATTTAAGGTTTTCTATGCCATTTTTCCTGTCAAATTACACTTTTTGACCATATAATTATCACATTGAAAACAACCCATATTTTTCTGCCATATTTTTCTCCATATTTTTCTCCATATTTTTCTCCATATTTTTCTCCATATTTTAAAATTACGCAGATTAAGGTATATAAAGGTGTATTAGGTTTAAGATGGGATTTAATGATTTCTATGCCATTTTATCTGTTAAAATACACTTTTTGACCCTACAATTATCACATTCTAACTTCCAACTTCCAACTTCCAAGTGAGTGGCTTCCGCAGACTAAGGTAGATAGAGGTCTGATATGTACCAAATTTGAAAGGGTAAGCAAGTGACCCATGCTGATAACCATGTTATTGACCATTTTCAAAATGACCTTCGGGAAGATAAGTAGAGTTCCTCAAGTGCTACAAGCATGATATTTTAGAAAACGTTTCTAATTCTGTTTTTGTGGTAGAGTTGTGAATTTCAAGTCATTTGGTTCATGTTTGACGATTTGACGGGGCTTTGTTTATGAAAAACAACGCTCGTTCGAGGCTCCGCCTATAGAAAAGCGCGAGGCCGACAGACACCAAAATGACATCGTTCTACTCGGCTCAACAATCCTGAAGACATATTTTAAAATGTGCTCTGTGCGACATTGTGAAAAAGTGCATGGTCTAAAAGTCATGCTTGCAACCTTTGGGTCTAATGGATCTAAGGCCATACTGCGGAGGTTATTTTGAGAAAAGCAATTAACTCTACCGATGGTCTGAGGTACTTTTCATGTCAATATTATTGTAGAGGGGTGTCAGGACATCTACTGAGTCAAATTTGGTGGGCCTGGGTTCAATTATCACTGATTGGCAGCCAAAAAGCATTTTACATGGTACAAATGAGAATGTGGAAGATCACTGAAGGCCCAAAGTGGAGCCTGGCTAAATTTGTCAGTCTTTTGAATTTTCATGGGGAGAACAAGGTCCTATCGTCATCAAATTTGGGTCACGTAATAAAGACCCTACAGTGATGGACATATGTGATTGCCATGTCTTAATTCCTTTGGGTAAAAAAATGGGAGCAGAAAAGAGAATGAATCAATGCTGCCATGCAATATAGATGTAAATTTGTAATTTTTTTTTTGGCGGGAAAATCAATTTGTCAGTCTTTTCCTGAACTTAATGAACAGAAAAAGGTCTGATATGTACCAAATTTGAAAGGATAAGCAAGTGACCCATGCTGATAACCATGTTATTGACCATTTTCAAAATGACCTTCGGAAAGCTAAGTAGAGTTCCTCAAGTGCTACAAGCATGATATTTTAGAAAACGTTTCTAATTCTGTTTTTGTGGTAGAGTTGTGAATTTCAAGTCATTTGGTTCATGTTTGACGATTTCACGGGGCTTTGTTTATGAAAAACGGCGCTCGTTCGAGGCTCCGCCTATAGAAAAGCGCGAGGCCGACTGACACCAAACTGACATCGTTCTACTCGGCTCAACAATCCCGACGACATATTTGAAAATGAGCTCTGTGTGACATTGTGAAAAAGTGCATGGTCCAAAAGTCAAGCTTGTAACCCTTGGGTCTAATGGATCTAAGGCCATACTGCGGAGGTTATTTTGAGAAAAGCAATTAACTCTACCGATGGTCTGAGGTACTTTTCATGTCAATATTATTGTAGAGGGGTGTCAGGACATCTACTGAGTCAAATTTGGTGGGCCTGGGTTCAATTATCACTGATTGGCAGCCAAAAAAGCATTTTACATGGTACAAATGAGAATGTGGAAGATCACTGAAGGCCCAAAGTGGAGCCTGGCTAAATTTGTCAGTCTTTTTTGAATTTTCATGGGGAGAACAAGGTCCTATCGTCATCAAATTTGGGTCACGTAATAAAGACTCTACAGTGATGCGCATATGTGATTGTCATGTCTTAATTCCTTTGGGTAAAAAAATGGGAGCAGAAAAGAGAATGAATCAATGCTGCCATGCAATATAGATGTAAATTTGGATTTTTTGGCGGGAAAATCAATTTGTCAGTCTTTTGAATTTTCATGGGGAGAACAAGGTCCTATCGGCATCAAATTTGGGTCAAGTAATAAAGACACTATAGTGGATCACATGTATGAGTGCCATTGGTAATGGTACAAATTCCATATTGACTTTGATATTTAAAAATTCCGCAGACTAAGGTAGATAGAGGAAGATTATTAGGTTTATGATGGGATTTAATGATTTCTATGCCATTTTATCTGTTAAAATACACTTTTTGACCCTACAATTATCACATTCTAACTTCCATATCCCAGAAATACGTCTATTGAATGATTATTCTAAATTCCAATTCAAACTTTCATATTCCAGAAATACATCTATTGAAATTCCAATTAAAACTTCCATGTTACATTTTTTATTTTATCACAAATCCTTTCATAGAACACGTCACATGACATTTTTATTGAACCAGGGCATAAGAAATATACATTTCTCTCAGAAAACATCATTTTTGCTCCCCATTGAAAATAAATAAGATTCCAAATAAATAAAGTAAAATAACTGTTTCATAATTTTTTTTTTTTTACTTGAAATACACTTTTTCCAGGCTCAAACCTTATTGCATAATAATTAACTCTTGTTCCAACATTTTGAATACCTGTTGCCACTGAGAAACATAATGGGCGTAAAATAAAACAATTAGCTAAAATAAACAAGTACCCTGAATTCCTTTCAGAAAGTGTGGCTCCCACTGGGGTTGAGGATTTTGCTGCCTGCCAAATGCCTAACTCTTTTCTTTGGCTCCTCTCCACCTCTTTTCTCTGGCTCCTCTCCACCTCTTTTCTCTGGTTCCTCTCCACGTCTTTTCTTTGACCGAGCACTCGGATAGTGTAAACATTTCAGAAGATTTTGGAGAGAACTCTAACTTCCTCTTTTTACTCAGATTTTTGCATTTAGAGGTCTTCTTCTGACAAAGACAGATCTTCTTCTGACAACGAGAGCTCTTCTTCTGACGAGGAAACCTCAGCCTTGCCTTTTTTCTTTTGCTTCCACTTTGTTGTTCTTGACACTTGATTGTCTTTTTCTTGATGAATTGGTCTCTTCTGAAGATGACTCTTTGGTTGTATCTGGACTATCATCATAAACTGGTTGCTCATCATCTGATGTTGAGTTTTCAGAGCCACTGAGGGTGGCCTCTTCAACAACATCCTTTTGGCATTGGACACTCATTTTCAGAGCCTTCATTCTGAGTTTCCTAGTTTGAAAGGCTTTCTTTTGTCAGGTAGAGCCACATAGAAACGTTCTGCTGTTGCCGGATCGTGGCACATTGCTTTTGCCACCTGTTTTCTCTGTTTTTCGGAGAGGTGTTCGTTGGCCTAAAAACACAATTAAAAGCAGGATTAATTCATTTATATAATTAACGTAACCCTAACCCCACCATCTTAAAGAGGTGGAGGGGTTTGAGTGCACAGATGATCCTAGGAGCTATGCTCAGCAGCCCTGGGGACCACTTGGGGTCCTTCTGGAGGAGCTGCAGGGCGTGTGCGTGGACATCCATCCATCTTCTCCCGCTTAGTCCGGCTGGGTCGCGGGGGCAGTTTACTGCCCAATCCTCATAGCACCTGACCCCCCCTATGAACCCCTCTGCAGGTGGTGAGCCCACAGGAGGGTGGACAACATGGTCCTTGATGTTAGTTCATAGGGGTGCGGGCATGTTTTAGGTTGATGGGGGAAACCGGAGTACCCGGAGGAAACCCATCCAGACACAGTGAGGAACATGCAAACTCCACACAGAAAGGGGCGACCCGGGGATCACCGGGCGACCCGGGGATCGAACCCGCAACCTTTTTGCTGTGAGGCCTGAGTGTTGCCACTCAGCCACCGTGCCGCGTGTACGTGGACAACTCTGGCCCAATCTGGGCCAAAGTCCACTTATTCCAAAATTACAACTACTGATTGGCTTACTCCAAATTCCAAATGCAAGTCCCATATTCCACAATTAAATCTATTGAATGGCCTAAGCTACATATTCCAAAATGACATCTGTTGAGTGGTTTACTACCTGAGTAGACACACTGCTCCGGATCTTATTGAAGGTGATGGTGTCTTTTCCACCTGAATCCTTCCATGCCAAGTCAATATAGTTGGAGGGCTTCTGTATCTGCTTGCCACGCGTTGTGTGGAAAACATAACTGCTGCCTTGACCTACAACACAGCACCTTCCTTCGCTCAGATGTTTAAGCCACCCATACTCCTCCTTATTGACGCACACTGATGCTTGGCCAAATGATTTTGTAGTCTTGTGGTCATCCACCTTGGAAAATAAAAAGCATAAAATGTGTTGGTGTCGGTCAGTGGACTAGATTTGGCACAAAAATACTTATTATGAAGTTAGGCATTCGACTGTGTCCCTCGTGTTGTGGTTAGTATGTGTGTAGTACGTAAATATGAGCTTCCCCAACAGTTTGACCATCCATAACCTAGCTCTAGAAAAGCTGTGGCTCGCACAAATGCTGATATTGAATCCACAAATGTTAAAAATAGAGCATAACAACAGTATAATCTTTTAAAAGACTGACCAGAATTTGAAACATTTTTCCATCTTTCCCCTCATCCCAACTTTCACAGTTGGTCACGCTGTCCTTGGTCATGTTTGTAAAGACAACAGACCTGTGCCCAGTTAAAATGGCCAAATAGCACAAGATGTATCCCGAGAGCAGAGCGTGCTGATTTTTTGGAGTTTCAGCTTCAGATAAACACTCTACAAAACAATGATTAGGGAAAAACACAGTGTTAGAATGATAAACAAAGAAACACAAAAATAAGGTCTACTTACGAATGAGTTCAGCAATTTTCATCCTGGCACTGGTCATAAATTTACTCGCCTGGTTTACATCAAGCTGGTTATCTGTGAAAATAGCATCCAATAACTTAATCAGGCTCTGAATTACATTTCCATTGAATTACATATACATAATCTGTTTTTGAAAGTACACTGTCATCTACCGGTCTTTTTGCGGAGCACTTTCTGCCGGTGAACAACCACTTGTCTTTGGACATCAGACTGTATCCTCTTCATTTCATATTGAATGGTAGTCAGTTCTTTCTGCTTGAGTTTGCAAACAGGCATGAATGATGATTGTACATGTTTTAAGAACATCACCACATTGGTCATCATGTTTTTTATTGTGGTAGCTGCATAGCCCTTCTTAGCAAGGTAGGTTGGCCAACTGCGAAAAAGGCATACATACATTCAGTTTTCAAATTTCAACACATAGAACTTAATAATAGAATAATATAATAGAAAATTGCTCACGTGCGCAGTCTGTCCATTCTGTTGAGAAACCTTAGGTCATTGCAGATGGAACTATACGGTAGGTCCGCTGACATGTAGAGGCAAAAGCGATGAGCATGACTTGCACTCTGCCGTGCATTTTCAATGTCTTTGTATCCATCCCGTGAGCCAAGTTGAAAAGTCTGATAATCTTCAACAATTTTTCTGAAACCAAAAGAAAAGAAAACATTTCTGTTAGATCCCATTTAACATCTCAAATTAAACTTTATGACCTTATAATTATCACATTACAAATTCCAATTACAACAGCCATATTCCAAAATGAACTCTACTCAGTGTCATAATCCACATTTCACATAAAAGAGGCGTGGTTTACACAAAAACGCCGCATGGATTACATTAAGAGGCATGGCTTAGATATCCTCAAGAGGGGAGGGACTCTCCATGTCTCTGGAGTTGCCCATGGGGAGAGGCGGTGAGATGGTGTAAAGCGGCCAAAACGGATGGATGGACAAATAAATTTAACCTCTTTCACGCCTCTCCCCACCTTTTAGTTGAGTACAAATAAAAACTTACCAAATAAACATTTCTTCTTGACACCCTTTTTAAAGCGGGATTGAAGCTTCGCAATGCGGGAGCTGCATGAGCGTGGATCACTTTCACTATTGCATCCCTGACTTCTGAAGGAAGAACGCGCACTAGTGGAGGAAGAGTTGAATGAGGCCGAAACAGGGGTTGAATGCAGTGGTTGACTGAGTGTGTTTTCATTGTCCAAGTCACTGCCAACTGTCCATTTCACTGCTAATGTCTCTGACTGATCCTGACCCTCAGAGAAATTCTTGTCTGTAAGAAAAAAATAATAATTTAAATTACTTAATGATTCCGCATTCTGGTCTATGCAATAACAGATGTATGAACACTCACCAGAGTTTTCATCTTCCAGGCCCTGGGACTGGTCAGGACTCACAAAATGCTCTGACTGTTCCTCATTGATGTCTGTCATAAAATAATGTTTCAAAGTATTTAATGATTCCACATTTCAGTCTATGCAATAACAGATGTATGAACAGTCACCAGAGTTTTCACGTTCTAGGCCTGGATCCATAATGCCTAAATCCATTGATGAAACAAGCGGCTTATCAGGATTGGATGCTCGCAATTTGGCTATTTTGTTTGCTATTGCTGTCCTCTTGGCTTCCCTGAGGATTGATTCTCCTTCCTGTTCACATAAGTATATTGTATCGAATGGTGGTAAACCAGACAAATTACAGTAAAGTAAAAAAGAAACTATTGAACAGTTAAACATGAGTACCTTCACTGAAGACATGGAATGGGACTCTTGGAGGTGCTTATCAAGGCGCACAAGTGCTTTTTTCGCACATAATTTACAGTCCAAACGTTCTGTGGTTCTGTTGTAGGTAACATGAACACACAACGGAATATTGCAATCCATTACAACCATATTTACATACACACAATTATATACTCACCGTGCATACCCATAATTTAAGAGGAGCTTAAACTCTTTTTGATTGGGAATTTTGTGGGACACCGTGAGGTGTTGCTTCAAGTTGGAATAATTTCCAAAACACAGTCCACACAATTTGTCTGTCTGTGAACAAAGAAAAATGACACCAAATTAGGGTTCTGCATTTTGAAAAAAAAAGTCTTTATCTACTTACCATTTTTATCAAGCGTAAAGAAATCAACACCTGTGGAGGGAAAAAAGAAAATGTTATTAAAACTGTAACTTTATAAGCAAATAGCATACAAGCTGTAATGAAAAGTCAACCACAATTAATGGTCTTCTACAGCACAAACACAGAGTGACAGCACTAATGCTTTGTTCACACCAAATGCACATTTCACAAAAACACAGTTAGATCGTTATTTTTAAGGATTTTCTAATAATTTTTTTGAGAAAAAAAAAGTCTTTATCGACTTACCATTTTTATCAAGCTTAAATAAATCAACACCTGTGGAGGGAAAAAAGAAAATGTTATTAAAACTGTAACTTTATAAGCAAATAGCATACAAGCTGTAATGAAAAGTCAACCACAATTAATGGTCTTCTACAGCACAAACACAGAGTGACAGCACTAATGCTTTGTTCACACCAAATGCACATTTCACAAAAACACAGTTAGATCGTTATTTTTAAGGATTTTCTAATAATTTATAATTATTTTCTATATTTTAACTTTTTACGATTGCACATAAAATGAAAGAAATTCAGTTTTGGAAGTTTAGGTTCACATTTACATCTAATACATAATGTTTTACTTCACACGCTAACGCAAATAAAACGAATGTTTTGTTCAAAGCTCAAAATCACAAAATGACAAATAACTGCAACAGTTGAAGGTAAGAAGCTACAGTAAGGCAAAAGCAACCTTTCATGACAATGTATTTATATGTTAAAATGTAAATCAGCTAGAGAACGATTTTCAACTCACCATGCGGTCTACCGTCAACTTCCTACTTCCTGTTAACACAGGAAGTTCAAGTTTATATCTACATACAAGAGTTATCCTCTAGATTGAAACATGGCATCAGGTAAATACATAATTGGACTGGGCCAGCAATTTCTGCAAATGGGTTACTAGTGGCAGGTGCATGTAGTGACAGGTGCTGTAGTGGCAGGTGCATGTAGTGGTAGGTGCGTTTAGTGGCAGGTGCAAGGTTTAGGTTTAGGATGGGATTTCATGATTTCTATGCCATTTTATCTGTTAAAATACACTTTTGACCCTACAATTATCACATTCCACCTTACAAGTTCCAACTTCCAAGTGAGTGGCTTACTACAAATTTCCATGCAATATAGATATAAATTTTGACGAATTTTTAACGGAAAATTAAGTTTTCAGTCTTTTGAATTTTCATGGGGAGAACAAGCTCCTATCAGCATCAAATTTGGGTCACGTAATAAAGACACTAGTGAATCACATGTATGAGTGCCATTGGTAATGGTACAAATTCCATATTTACTTTGATATTTTAAAATTCCGCAGACTAAGGTAGATAAAGGAAGATTATTAGGTTTATGAAGGGATTTAATTATTTCTATGCCATTTTACCTGTTAAATTACACTTTTTGACCCTATAATTATCACATTGAAAACAACCCATATTTTCTGCCATATTTTCTTCCATATTTTAAAATTAGGCAGATTAAGGTAGATAAAGGTGTATTAGGTTTACGATGGAATTTAATGATTTCTATGCCACTTTACCTGTTAAATTACACTTTTTGACCCTATAATTATCACATTCTAACTTCAATATTCCAAAAATACATCTATTGAGTATCTTATGAAATTCCAATTACAACTTCCATGTTACATTTTTTATTTTATCACAAATCCTTTCATAGAACACGTCACATGACATTTTATTGAACCAGGGGCATAAGAAATATACATTTCTCTCAGAAAACATCATTTTTGCTCCCCATTGAAAAGAAATAACATTCCAAATAAATAAAGTAAAATAACTGTTTCATAATTTTTTTTTTTTTAACTTGAAATACACTTTTTCCAGGCTCAAACCTTATTGCATAATAATTAACTCTTGTTCCAACATTTTGAATACCTGTTGCCACTGAGAAACATAATGGGCATAAAATAAAACAATTAGCTAAAATAAACAAGTACCCTGAATTCCTTTCAGAAGGTGTGGCTCCCACTGGGGTTGAGGATTTTGCCCCTGCCAAATGCCTAACTCTCTTCTTTGGCTCCTCTCCGCCTCTTTTCTCTGGCCTCCTCTCTGCCTCTTTTCTCTGGCTCCTCTCCAATCCTCTTCTCTGGCTCCTCTCCACCTCTTTTCTCTGGTTCATCTCTACCTCTTTTCTCTGGCTGCTCTCCATCTCTTTTCACCAGCTTCTCTTCAGATCTTCTCTTTTGACTCAGATTTACAGGTGAGAGCTCTTCTCCTGATAATGACTCTGTGGTTGTATCTGGACCATCATCAGAAACTGTTTGGTCATCATCTGATGTTGAGTTTTCAGTTTGACAGGCTTTGTCAGCTAGAGCCACATCGAAAGGTTCTGCTGTTACCAGATCGTGGCACATTGCTTTGGTCACCTGTTTTTCGGAGAGGTGTTCGTTGGCCTAAAAAACACAAATAACAGCAGGGTTAATTCATTTATATAATTAATTTTCCCTCCTTGAATCGCCACCTTAAAGAGGTGGAGGGGTTTGATTGCACAGATGATCCTAGGAACTACGCTCAGCAGCCCTGGGGACCACTTGGGGTCCTTCCGGAGGAGCTGCAGGATGAGTACTTGGACAAGTCTGGACCTATCTGGCCCAAAGTCCACATATTACAAAAATTAAAACTATTTAGTGGCTTTAGGAATAATAATAATTTCCAAAACACAGTCCACACAATTTGTCTGTCTGTGAACAAAGAAAAATGACACCAAATTAGGGTTCTGCATTTTGAAAAAAAAAGTCTTTATCTACTTACCATTTTTATAAAGCGTAAATGAATCAACACCTGTGGAGGGAAAAAAGAAAATGTTATTAAAACTGTAACTTTATAAACAAATAGCATACAAGCTGTAATGAAAAGTCAACCACAATTAATGGTCTTCTACAGCACAAACACAGAGTGACAGCACTAATGCTGTGTTCACACCAAATGCACATTTCACAAAAACACAGTTAGATCGTTATTTTTAAGGATTTTCTAATGATTTATAATTATTTTCTATATTTTAACTTTTTACGATTGCACATGAAAGAAATTCAGTTTTGGAAGTTTAGGTTCACATTTACATCTAATACATAATGTTTTACTTCACACGCTTAACGCAAATAAAAGTAATGTTTTGTTCAAAGCTCAAAATCACAAAAATGACAAATAACTGCAACAGTTGAAGGTAAGAAGCTACAGTAAGGCAAAAGCAACCTTTCATGACAATGTATTTATATGTAAAAATGTAAATCAGCTAGAGAACGATTTTCAACTCACCATGCGGTCTACCGTCAACTTCCTACTTCCTGTTAACACAGGAAGTTCAAGTTTCTATCTACATACAAGAGTTATCCTCTAGATTGAAACATGGCATCAGGTAAATACATAATTGGACTGGGCCAGCAATTTCTGCAAATGGGTTACTAGTGGCAGGTGCATGTAGTGACAGGTGCTGTAGTGGCAGGTGCATGTAGTGGTAGGTGTGTGTAGTGGTAGGTGTGTGTAGTGGTAGGTGCCTGTAGTGGCAGGTGCTGTAGTTGCAGGTGCGTGTAATGGCAGGTGCGTGTAGTGACAGGTGCGTGTACTGGCAGGTGCATGTAGTGGAAAGTACATGTAGTGACAGGTGTGTGTAGTGGTAGGTGCCTGTAGTGGCAGGTGCATGTAGTAACAGGTGCGTATAGTGACAGGTGCGTGTAGTGGCAGGTGCGTATAGTAACAGGTGCGTATAGTGACAGGTGCGTGTAGTGGCAGGTGAATGTAGTGACAGGTGGTTGTAGTGACAGGTGCGTGTCGTGGCAGGTGCGTGTAGTGACAGGTGAATGTAGTGACAGGTGGTTGTAGTGACAGGTGCGTGTAGTGACAGGTGCAAGTAAGTAAGAAGTGGCAGGTGCTGTAGTGGCAGGTGTGTGTAGTGACAGGTGCGTGTAGTGACAGGTGCATATAGTGACAGGTGCATCTTAATTCCTTTGGGTAAAAAATGCAAGCAGAAAAGAGAATGAATCAATGCTGCCATGCAATATAGATGTAAATTTGGAAGAATTTTTTTGGCGGGAAAATCAATTTGTCAGTCTTTTTTGAATTTTCATGGGGAGAACAAGGTCCTATCGGCATCAAATTTGAGTCACGTAATAAAGACTGTACAGTGATGGACATATGTGATTGCCATGTCTTGATTCCTTTGGGTAAAAAAATGGGAGCAGAAAAGAGAATGAATCAATGCTGCCATGCAATATAGATGTAAATTTGTAATTTTTTTTTGGCGGGAAAATCAATTTGTCAGTCTTTTTTGAATTTTCATGGGGAGAACAAGGTCCTATCGGCATCAAATTTGGGTCACGTAATAAAGACTCTACAGTGATGCGCATATGTGATTGCCATGTCTTAATTCCTTTGGGTAAAAAAATGGGAGCAGAAAAGAGAATGAATCATTGTTGCCATGCAATATAGATATAATTTTGGAAAATAAATTTGGCGGAAACCACGCCCGTTCCTTGGCGACGGGGGTTTCAAACCATCGCATCCTGCCTCCTCAATGGGAAAGCAGGCGCCCCCCGAAACCGCGCCGTTTCCTTGGCGACGGGGGCTTCAAACCATCCCAAGTTGACATGATTTCTATGCCATTTTTCCTGTCAAATTACACTTTTTGACCATATAATTATCACATTGAAAACAACCCATATTTTTCTGCCATATTTTTCTCCATATTTTTCTCCATATTTTTCTCCATATTTTTCTCCATATTTTATTCCATATTTTAAAATTAAGAAGATTAAGGTATATAAAGGTGTATTAGGTTTAAGATGGGATTTAAGGTTTTCTATGCCATTTTTCCTGTCAAATTACACTTTTTGACCATATAATTATCACATTTTTTTCTGCCATATTTTTCTCCATATTTTTCTCCATATTTTTCTCCATATTTTTCTCCATATTTTAAAATTACGAAGATTAAGGTATATAAAGGTGTATTAGGTTTAAGATGGGATTTAATGATTTCTATGCCATTTTATCTGTTAAAATACACTTTTTGACCCTACAATTATCACATTCTAACTTCCAACTTCCAACTTCCAAGTGAGTGGCTTCCGCAGACTAAGGTAGATAGAGGTCTGATATGTACCAAATTTGAAAGGGTAAGCAAGTGACCCATGCTGATAACCATGTTATTGACCATTTTTCAAAATGACCTTCGGGAAGATAAGTAGAGTTCCTCAAGTGCTACAAGCATGATATTTTAGAAAACGTTTCTAATTCTGTTTTTGTGGTAGAGTTGTGAATTTCAAGTCATTTGGTTCATGTTTGACAATTTGACGGGGCTTTGTTTATGAAAAACGGCGCTCGTTCGAGGCTCCGCCTATAGAAAAGCGCGAGGCCGACAGACACCAAAATGACATCGTTCTACTCGGCTCAACAATCCTGAAGACATATTTTAAAATGTGCTCTGTGCGACATTGTGAAAAAGTGCATGGTCTAAAAGTCATGCTTGCAACCTTTGGGTCTAATGGATCTAAGGCCATACTGCGGAGGTTATTTTGAGAAAAGCAATTAACTCTACCGATGGTCTGAGGTACTTTTCATGTCAATATTATTGTAGAGGGGTGTCAGGACATCTACTGAGTCAAATTTGGTGGGCCTGGGTTCAAAGATCACTGATTGGCAGCCAAAAGCATTTTACATGGTACAAATGAGAATGTGGAAGATCACTGAAGGCCCAAAGTGGAGCCTGGCTAAATTTGTCAGTCTTTTGAATTTTCATGGGAGAACAAGGTCCAATCGTCATCAAATTTGGGTCACGTAATAAAGACTCTACAGTGATGCGCATATGTGATTGCCATGTCTTAATTCCTTTGGGTAAAAAAATGGGAGCAGAAAAGAGAATAAATCACTACTGCCATGCAATATAGATATAATTTTGGAATAAAAAAAAAATGCCGTTTTTTTGGCGACGGGGGATTCAAACCATCGCATCTTGCCTCCTCAATGGGAAAGCAGGCGCTAGATAAATATGGAAGACTTTTTGGTGGGAAAATCAATTTGGCAGGTGCCTGTAGTGGCAGGTGTGTGTAGTGGCAGGTGTGTGTAGTGGCAGGTAAATGTAGTGACAAGTGCTGTAGTGGCAGGTGCATGTAGTGACAGGTGCTTGTAGTGACAGGTGCTTGTAGTGACAGGTGCTTGTACTGACAGGTGCTTGTAGTGACAGGTGCAAGTAAGTAAGAAGTGGCAGGTGCTGTAGTGGCAGGTGTGTGTAGTGACAGGTGCGTGTAGTGACAGGTGCATCTTAATTCCTTTGAGTCAAAAATGCGAGCAGAAAAGAGAATGAATCAATGCTGCCATGCAATATAAATGTAAATTTGGAAGAATTTTTTTGGCGGGAAAATCAATTTGTCAGTCTTTTAAGAATTTTCATGGGCAGAACAAGGTCCTATCGTCAACAAATTTGGGTCAGTTAATAAAGACTCTACAGTGATGCACATATGTGATTGCCATGTCTTAATTCCTTTGGGTAAAAATGGGAGCAGAAAAGAGAATAAATCACTACTGCCATGCAATATAGATATAATTTTGGAATAAAAACCATGCCGTTTTTTTGGCGACGGGATTCAAACCATCGCATCTTGCCTCCTCAATGGGAAAGCAGGCGCTAGATAAATATGGAAGACTTTTTGGTGGGAAAATCAATTTGGCAGCTGCCTGTAGTGGCAGGTGTGTGTAGTGGCAGGTGTGTGTAGTGGCAGGTAAATGTAGTGACAAGTGCTGTAGTGGCAGGTGCATGTAGTGACAGGTGCTTGTAGTGACAGGTGCTTGTAGTGACAGGTGCAAGTAAGTAAGAAGTGGCAGGTGCTGTAGTGGCAGGTGTGTGTAGTGACAGGTGCGTGTAGTGACAGGTGCATATAGTGACAGGTGCATCTTAATTCCTTTGAGTCAAAAATGCGAGCAGAAAAGAGAATGAATCAATGCTGCCATGCAATATAAATGTAAATTTGGAAGAATTTTTTTGGCGGGAAAATCAATTTGTCAGTCTTTTTTGAGTTTTCATGGGGAGAACAAGGTCCTATCGGCATCAAATTTGAGTCACGTAATAAAGACTCTACAGTGATGCACATATGTGATTGCCATGTCTTAATTCCTTTGGGTAAAAAAATGGGAGCAGAAAAGAGAATGAATCATTGTTGCCATGCAATATAGATATAATTTTGGAAAAGAATTTTGGCGGGAAACCGCGCCCGTTTCATGGCGACAGGGCTTCAAACCATCGCATCCTGCCTCCTCAATGTGAAATCAGGCGCCCCGAAACAGCGCCGGTTCCTTGGCGACGGGTGCTTCTAACCATCGCATCCTGGCTACTCTTTGGGAAATCAGGCTCCCCCCGAAACCGCGCCATTTCCTTGGCGAGGGGGGCTTGAAACCATCGCATCCTGCCTCCTCAATGTGAAATCAGGCGCCCCCCGAAACTGCGCCCGTTTCCTTGGCGACGGGGCTTCAAACAATCGCATCCTGCCTCCTCAATGGGAAAGCAGGCACCCCCCGAAACCGCGCCATTTCCTTGGCGAGGGGGGCTTGAAACCATCGCATCCTGCCTCCTCAATGTGAAATCAGGCGCCCCCCGAAACTGCGCCGTTTCCTTGGCGACGGGGGCTTCAAACAATCGCATCCTGCCTCCTCAATGGGAAAGCAGGCACCCCCCGAAACCGCGCCATTTCCTTGGCGAGGGGGGCTTGAAACCATCGCATCCTGCCTCCTCAATGGGAAATCAGGCGCCCCCCGAAACCGCGCCCGTTTCCTTGGCGACGGGCTTCAAACCATCGTGATCCTGCCTCCTCAATGTGAAATCAGGCGCCCCGAAACCGCCCGTTTCCTTGGCGACGGGGCTTCAAACCATCGCATCCTGCCTCCTCAATGGGAAAGCAGGCGCCCCGAAACCGCGCAGTTTCCTTGGCGAGGGGGGCTTCTAACCATCGCATCCTGCCTCCTCAATGTGAAAGCAGGCGCCCCAAACCAGCGCCCGTTTCCTTGGCGACGGGGCTTCAAACCATCGCATCCTGCCTCCTCAATGGGAAATCAGGCGCCCCGAAACGCGCCCGTTTCCTTGGCGACGGGGCTTCAAACCATCGCATCCTGCCTCCTCAATGAAATCAGGCGCCCCGAAACCGCGCCCGTTTCTTGGCGACGGGGCTTCAAACCATCGCATCCTGCCTCCTCAATGGGAAATCAGGCGCCCCGAAACGCGCCGTTTCCTTGGCGACGGGGCTTCAAACCATCGCATCCTGCCTCCTCAATGGAAATCAGGCGCCCCGAAACCGCGCCCGTTTCCTTGGCGACGGGCTTCAAACCATCGCATCCTGCCTCCTCAATGGGAAATCAGGTGCCCCCGAAACCGCGCCCGTTTCCTTGGCGACGGGGCTTCAAACCATCGCATCCTGCCTCCTCAATGGGAAATCAGGCGCCCCGAAACCGCGCCCGTTTCCTTGGCGACGGGGCTTCAAACCATCGCATCCTGCCTCCTCAATGGGAAATCAGGTGCCCCCGAAACGCGCCCGTTTCCTTGGCGACGGGGCTTCAAACCATCGCATCCTGCCTCCTCAATGAAATCAGGCGCCCCGAAACGCGCCCGTTTCCTTGGCGACGGGGCTTCAAACCAAAACCGGTAAAAAAAAATGTTTTTATAATATAAAAATAAAAATCATATTTAAGTGAAATAAATACTTATTTCACTTAAATATGAAATAAGAATGTGTTTTTTTAATTTTGGAAATTAAACATCGAATCTACCATTTTGGAAGTTTATACTGCCATCTTGTGGCCTTTTCCAACTCCATATCGTCAAAAACCCATTTTGGAAGTTTATACTGCCATCTTGTGGCCTTTTCCAACTCCATATCGTCAAAAACCCATTTTGGAAGTTTATACTGCCATCTTGTGGCCTTTTCCAACTCCATATCGTCAAAAACCCATTTTGGAATCTGCCATTTTTAAGATTATACTGCCATCTAGTGGCCAAAAATATATCCAAGAATGTTCCCCAGAATTTTATCCCTGTACCAGAATTTCATCCGTGTTTCCATTTATATAGATGAGAATGTGGATGAAAATATGGAGTTATCGCTCGCCCATTGACTTTGAATGGATGTCTCCTAACCCTAACCCTAACCCTAACCCTAACCCTAACCCTAACCCCTAACCCCTAACCCCTAACCCCTAACCCCTAACCCCTAACCCCTAACCCTAACCCTAACCCTAACCCTAACCCTAACCCTAACCCTAACCCTAACCCTAACCTTAACCACTAACCCTAACCCCCTAACCCTAACCCCCTAACCCAAACCCCTAACCCCTAACCCCTAACTCCTAACTCCTAACTCCTAACCCTAACCCTAACCCTAACTCCTAACCCTAACCCCTAACCCTAACCCCTAACCATAACCTCCCTAACCCTAACCCTAACCTCTAACCTCTAACCCTCTAACCTCTCACCTCTAACCTCTAACCTCTAACCTCTAACCCTAACCCTAACCCTAACCCTAACCCTAACCCTAACCCTAACCCCCTAACCCTAACCCTAACCCTAACCCTAACCCTAAACCCTAACCCTAAACCCTAACCCTAAACCCTAACCTAACCCTACACCCTAACCTAACCCTACACCCTAACCTAACCCTACACCCTAACCCTCTAACCCTCTAACCCTAACCCTCTAACCCTAACCCTAACCCTAACCCCTAACCCTAACCCTAACCCCCTAACCCCCTAACCCTTAACAAAAAAAAAAAAAAAAAAAAGATAAAACAAACAAATAAATAAATACTTACCTTGCATCATGTTGGGGTGGTGTGACGTAGGCTAGCCGTGAGCGGGTTGGGTTTCAGTGAAAAAAGGTTAAAAAATACTCAGACAGGCAGAAAAGGCAGTCCACAGGTTTACTTCGTTTCAATAGTTACAAAGGGCAGGTGCAAAAAGGTGCAAATAAATAGGAGGCAGGCAGTATTTCCTCTCCAACAGCAGAACACCGAGTGATCTCTCCAGGTGCCTTTTAAGTGTTCTGGCTAATTGGTAAAAACTACTGGATAAAAGCAGGTAGATCAAATTAACATTAGCTTTTAAAACCGTGGCCTGACCCTCCATAAAATAAACCAAAACCCAATTATTATTAAAACACCCACTATGTACATAAAAACCCTAAAACCATTAACCAAATAAACTCTAAAACCCATAAACCAATAAAACACCACTACCACTACCCCTGTACAAATCTACACTTTGGTCCAGGCCGGAACCATAAAAAGAGGAGGTTGTTTCCGGGGGACTCTTTTGGGACCTGGACAGAAGAGCAGAAAGGAGGTAAGACACAGCACACACCACTTCACTAAAAACACAATAAAACACACTACACACACATCAACACTTAAAACATTCTAAAACAGATTTATTGCACGAAATATTGCACTAACCAATTTAAAATACCTAATTAACACTTGTCTCCTTTCCCTCCAGAGCCCAGCAGCTGCCAATCAAAGTGCCACTGTGCCTCAGGATTAAAAATGGTAAAAGGAAGACATTAAATATATTTTAAAATCAATTATGTGCAATGTCTTTTTTTTTTTTAAAGTGCAAATATGTTTAACCTCTTGAGACCCTGTGGCCCCACACGAGGACATTACATTTTTGCCTCTTAGCACCATGATTTTCAATTATTTTAAACTTTCACCTGTAATAAACTAAAAACCTCTACAGCAGCTCCCGAAAGTAAAAAAAAAAACAAAAAAAAAACTGCATGGTAAAGTTTAGAAGCAAAATTTATGAATAAAACCAATGTATTTATGTACAATAATGTCTCTTCATGTATCTTAATGTATCTTCATTTGGCATTAAAATCTGACCCATTTTATTGACCACAGCAGACGAGAGCCTCAGGAAATGTCATGTCCTCGTTTGAAGACATTGGGACTGTGTTATATTATTGATTGTACATGTTGTTAGGTAAACTTGGGAATATTTACATGAGTTTACAGTTATAAATTGCTGGACGTTTCTGCTGCTATAGGGAAACTGCTGCCTGTCTCCACTTTTTGCACCTCTACTTTTTTTTGTAACGATTGAAAACCAGAAAAAATTAAAACTGTGGACTACATTTTCAGGCCTTTTTGTGTGTTTTTAACCTCACTCACTGAACCCAACCCGCTCACGGTCGACCTACGTCACATTTGGCAGGTTTAGGGCTTGAAATAAACAGCTAATTGCTGTTTGTTTGTTTTTTGTAATTTATTTATACATTTTACTAGGGTTACTAGGGTTACTATACTTATACATACAGAAGACTTACTTAGTAGGTCCTACTTATCCCAAATAGCAAGAAGAAATGAAAAATGCACACCAGACAAAAGCTCGGGTCTCAGGAGGTTAAAGTGCTGTGTGCTATAAAAATGTGCAGTTATTTAAAGTGCTCTAGTGAAGGGTGAAGGTGCTGAGTGCTTACTAGTAACAAACCAGGCTGTTTGTTACAGGTGGTCTTGGGCAGACCACCACCACCACCATCAATGGCAGCTCCGTTTCCCTGGCCAGGCAGCGCAGCACTCAGCCCGAACAACGCCACTCCAAAGGACCGGTGAGAGGCTCCAGGCTGGCGGAGCGATGCGTTCTGACCGCCTAGCGAGGGCCCGTGCATCGGCTTTCTCCCACGGGAGGCAGTCTACCTATACTGATCCCAACCTCCTCCTGCAGCTGTAAACACTTTGCGCACAGCCGCGGAGGGCTGAATTGGGCCGCGTCTTCAAGTGGGGGGTGGGGGGTTTTTAAACACTGGTGACTCTGGTACTCTGCACTGTTTGGTGACCATGGTACTCTGGCTTGACACTTTGTCAGTTTTTCCTCCCTTTACTCTGGTGACTCTGGTACTCTGGCTCGTCACTGACATTTCTTTCCTTTGGGGTGGGGGGGTGGGGGGCGCAGCCCAATTCAGCCCTGGACTCCAGGGCTGAACGCTGCCTCTTGCCCGGGGAAGGGGTGGGGGGGGGAGCCAGTTTTCTCCCAGACGGAGCACCGAGCCCGACTTACCCCCAGGATCAGGATGGTCTCCGGGGGTGACCCCCGCGCGTCCGCCTCACTCTGCCCGGAGACCCAGCACCCAGCCCGGCTTACCCCCAGGGTCAGGCTGGTCAGCGGGGGCCAGCCCCTCACTCTGCCCGGAGACCCAGCACCCAGCCCGGCTTACCCCCAGGATCAGGCTGGTCGGCGGGGGCCAGCCCCTCTCTCACTCTGCCCGGAGACCCAGCACCCAGCCCGGCTTACCCCCAGGATCAGGCTGGTCGGCGGGGGCCAGCCCCTCACTCACTCTGCCCGGAGACCCAGCACCCAGTACGGCTTACCCCCAGGATCCTCACTCACTCTGCCCGGAGACCCAGCACCCAGCCCGGCTTACCCCCAGCATCAGGCCGGTCTCCGGGGGTGGCCCCCACGGAACCCGGCGCACCTCTCGAACACGTTCACCCACTGTTAAGCCCTTCCCCTCGGCTTAACAAGGGGGTTAGGGTTAGGGACAGACACAGGGGAAGGGTCCGTCTCCTCTGCACCACAGCAGAGAGGAGGGGAGAAGAGAGGAGGAGAGGGGCAGAGGAGGTGTAGAAGAGGAGAGAAAGAGAGGGCCAGAGGAGGAGGAGAAGAGGAGAGAGAGGGCCAGAGGAGGAGAGGGCCAGAGGAGGAGGAGAGGAGGAGAGAAAGAGAGGGCCAGAGGAGGAGAGGGCCAGAGGAGGAGGAGAGGGGCAGAGGAGGAGAGGAGGAGCAGAGGAGGAGAGGAGCAGAGGAGGAGAGGAGGAGCAGAGGAGGAGCAGAGGAAGAGAGGGTCAGGAGGAGAAAAGCTTTGGGCGGGTCAGATGAACAAAGGGTTAGAGGAGAGTGTCAGTAGTACAGAGAGTCAGAGGGGCAGAGGAGAAACCCCAACCCCAATTCTGAAATAAGTACAGAATAGAAAACTTGTTTGTTGAAATATTAAATGAATCTAAACCAACTGAATACATTCACTTAAAGGCAACAAAATGACACAACTCAAGAGGCAGTCACCTTGTGTTCAGTAAACCAGAATTTAAAGATGTCCTCAAAGAATATACTTGAGTTGTGTTTTGGTTCTTTATTATGAGTCTGCCTATCTCCAAAGCTCAAAATGGTCTCTTCCACCTTGTGATGTCAGTAGAAATGGACAGTTCCGGGGCTGAAATTATCCAAATGATTAAAAAAAAATAGAGATCATGTTGTAAATAGATTGTGTTGTTATGTTGATGATGAATTGTATTTTAGAGGATAACAACGCTGATGAATTTGGTAAATGTACGGTTTAGAAGATACTGATGACACGGAATTTGAGTATTTTTAGAAGATAATTATGAATTTGAAATATTGTATTAACGGAAATTAGACTGAATGAATTTTGATTGTTTTAAATGTTTAATGATGAATTGGATCGTGATTATTTTAAGGAGACTGTAATAGTTTCTTTAGTGTATTTTGTACACTGTCTTTGTTTGTTTCTATTTTTAAATTCATTTTGTGAAGTTTTAAGTCACCATATACCAACAAGTACAAGACACACACAAAAAAACAGAAAACTAATGATACAAACACTACCACAAAATCTAAATGAATGAATAGAGACTGATTGTGTGTTTGTGTGCATATATTAGTAGGTGTGTAACGATATCCAAGTCTCACGATACGATATCGTCTCGGTATGAACCTCACAGTACGATATTTATTGCGATATCGTGACAAAGCTCACGATATGGTGGGGAGGCTCACGATATTACGATATTCTACAGAATAACAAGACTGACTCTAAAATGCTTTGACCAGTCATTTGGTACAACATTTATTGTCATTAGGGATGGAACGATATCCAAATCTCTCTGGACCAAAAGAGACAAAAGTCTTGTCTTATCCATTTTGTAGAAACAAAAGCTTATAACCTGACTTTTATTAATCTTTTATTAATTAATTAATCGATTGGTTTTTAGAAATGTCTCATATTAAAGCTAAAACCTCCCAAATTATGCTCAATATACTCAAATAAATTTGCTTCACTGAAGAAACATTGATCATTTAATGAACACAGAAAGGTCAGATTTTGGCAAGACAAAAGTCTTGTCTCCTTGTCACATGATGCACCCAGTCCTAGATTCCAGCCTCACCTGTGATCAGTTACTGATCAGTCACTTAGTGGGTGTGTATAAAAAGAACCCCAGCACACCAGACCTTCACATCAACTGCAACTTGACCTCTGACAACCTGCCTAAGATCCACCCTGAGACCAAAGCGTTCATTATCAAGAGGCTGAAGACCAGATCCACTGCTGAGGTGGCCGACACCTTCAATGTGTCTCAGTGTCAAGTACAAAGAACAAGAAAAAGATCTGAAAAGACTGGAGATGTTTTTGACAAGCGCAGGTCCAGCAGACCCCGCAAGACAACTGCTCAGGAGGACCGTTTGTTGATTGGAAAATCCAAGGCCCCTTTTCCACTGCAGCAGAGCTCCACCAGGCCTGGTCACCTCAAGTCCCTGTGTCAACCAGAACAGTTTGTAGAATTCTGTCTGGAAATGGCCTCCATGGTCGAATCAGTGCACAGAAACCAGCACTAAACAAAAGGCCATTAAAAAACCGTGTGGCATTTGCCAAGGCCCACAGCCTGCTAAAAGGATGGACACTGGAAAAGTGGCAGAAGGTGGATTTCTCAGATGAATCCTCGGTTGAATTACATCACAGCCGCCGCAAATATTGATGAGAGAGGGGAAAGAGGAAGGGAGAGACAAAAGAGAGAGGAAGAGAGAGGAAGAAGAGATGGAGGGATGAGAGATGAGAAAGGAAGGGAGAGACAAAAGAGAGAGGAAGAGAGAGGGAGAAGAGATGGAGGGATGAGAGATGAGAAAGGAAGGGAGAGACAAAAGAGAGAGGAAGAGAGAGGGAGAAGAGATGGAGGGATGAGAGAGGGGGAAGAGGAAGGGAGAGACAAAAGAGAGGAAGAGAGAGGAGAAGAGATGGAGGGATGAGAGAGGGGAAATTGGAAGGGAGAGACAACAGTGAGTTTGAGAGAGTGAGAAGAGATGGAGGGATGAGAGAGGGGAAAGAGGAAGGGAGAGACAAAAGAGAGAGGAAGAGAGAGGGAGAAGAGATGGAGGGATGAGAGATGGGAAAGAGGAAGGGAGAGACGGAAGAGAGAGGAGAAGAGATGGAGAGGGATGAGAGAGGGGAAAGAGGAAGGGAGAGACAAAGAGAGAGGAAGAGATGGAGGAGAAGAGATGGAGGGATGAGAGATGAGAAAGGAAGGGAGAAACAAAGAGAGAGGAAGAGAGAGGGAGAAGAGATGGAGGGATGAGAGATGGGAAAGAGGAAGGGAGAGACAAAGAGAGAGGAAGAGAGAGGAGAAGAGATGGAGGGATGAGAGATGAGAAAGGAAGGGAGAAACAAAGAGAGAGGAAGAGAGGGTGAAGAGATGGAGGGATGAGAGAGGGGAAAGAGGAAGGGAGAGACAAAAGAGAGAGGAAGAGAGAGGGAGAAGAGATGGAGGGATGACAGAAGGGAAAGAGGAAGGGAGAGACGGAAGAGAGAGGGAGAAGAGATGGAGGGATGAGAGATGGGAAAGAGGAAGGGAGAGACGGAAGAGAGAGGGAGAAGAGATGGAGGGATGAGAGAGGGGAAAGAGGAAGGGAGAGACAAAAGAGAGAGGAAGAGAGAGGGAGAAGAGATGGAGGGATGAGAGATGGGAAAGAGGAAGGGAGAGACAAAAGAGAGAGGAAGAGAGAGGGAGAAGAGATGGAGGGATGATATCCCTCGTTCTTCGGGAGGAGGGGGCAGATCCTCCCTCTCTTTTCCCTCTCTCCTCCTCATATCCCTCGTTCTTCGGGAGGAGGGGGCAGATCCTCCCTCTCTCCTCCCTCTCTCCTCCTCATATCCCTCGTTCTTCGGGAGGAGGGGGCAGATCCTCCCTCTCTTTTCCCTCTCTCCTCCTCATATCCCTCGTTCTTTGGGAGGAGGGGGCAGATCCTCCCTCTCTCCTCCTCATATCCCTCTTTCTTCGGGAGGAGGGGGCAGATCCTCCCTCTCTTTTCCCTCTCTCCTCCTCATATCCCTTGTTCTTCGGGAGGAGGGGGCAGATCCTCCCTCTCTTTTCCCTCTCTCCTCCTCATATCCCTCGTTCTTCGGGAGGAGGGGGCAGATCCCCCTCTCTTTTCCCTCTCTCCTCCTCATATCCCTCGTTCTTCGGGAGGAGGGGGCAGATCCTCCCTCTCTTTTCCCTCTCTCCTCCTCATATCCCTCGTTCTTCGGGAGGAGGGGGCAGATCCTCCCTCTCTCTTCCCTCTCTCCTCCTCATATCCCTCGTTCTTCGGGAGGAGGAGGCAGAACCTCCCTCTCTCCTCCTCATATCCCTCGTTCTTCGGGAGGAGGGGGCAGATCCTCCCTCTCTCCTCCCTCTCTCCTCCTCATATCCCTCGTTCTTCGGGAGGAGGGGGCAGATCCTCCCTCTCTCCTCCCTCTCTCCTCCTCATATCCCTCATTCTTCGGGAGGAGGGGGCAGATCCTCCCTCTCTTTTCCCTCTCTCCTCCTCATATCCCTCGTTCTTCGGGAGGAGGGGGCAGATCCTCCCTCTCTTTTCCCTCTCTCCTCCTCATATCCCTCGTTCTTCGGGAGGAGGGGGCAGATCCTCCCTCTCTCCTCCCTCTCTCCTCCTCATATCCCTCGTTCTTCGGGAGGAGGGGGCAGATCCTCCCTCTCTTTTCCCTCTCTCCTCCTCATATCCCTCGTTCTTCGGGAGGAGGGGGCAGATCCTCCCTCTCTTTTCCCTCTCTCCTCCTCATATCCCTCGTTCTTCGGGAGGAGGGGGCTGATCCTCCATCTTTTCTCCCTCTCTCTTCCTCTCTCTTTTGTCTCTCCCTTCCTCTTTCCCCTCTCACATCCCTCCATCTCTTCTCCCTCTCTCTTCCTCTCTCTTTTGTCTCTCCCTTCCTCTTTCCCCTATCTCATCCCTCCATCTCTTCTCCCTCTCTCTTTTGTCTCTCCCTTCCTCTTTCCCCTCTCTCATCCCTCCATCTCTTCTCCCTCTCTCTTCCTCTCTCTTTTGTCTCTCCCTTCCTCTTTCCCCTCTCTCATCCCTCCATCTCTTCTCCCTCTCTCTTCCTCTCTCTTTTGTCTCTCCCTTCCTCTTTCCCCTCTCTCATCCCTCCATCTCTTCTCCATCTCTCTTCCTCTCTCTTTTGTCTCTCCCTTCCTCTTTCCCATCTCTCATCCCTCCATCTCTTCTCCCTCTCTCTTCCTCTCTCTTTTGTCTCTCCCTTCCTCTTTCCCATCTCTCATCCCTCCATCTTTTCTCCCTCTCTCTTTTTCTCTCTTTTGTCTCTCCCTTCCTCTTTCCCCTCTCACATCCCTCCATCTCTTCTCCCTCTCTCTTCCTCTCTCTTTTGTCTCTCCCTTCCTCTTTCCCCTCTCTCATCCCTCCATCTCTTCTCCCTCTCTCTTTTGTCTCTCCCTTCCTCTTTCCCATCTCTCATCCCTCCATCTCTTCTCCCTCTGTCTTCCTCTCTCTTTTGTCTCTCCCTTCCTCTTTCCCATCTCTCATCCCTCCATCTTTTCTCCCTCTCTCTTCCTCTCTCTTTTGTCTCTCCCTTCCTCTTTCCCCTCTCACATCCCTCCATCTCTTCTCCCTCTCTCTTCCTCTGTCTTTTGTCTCTCCCTTCCTCTTTCCCCTCTCTCATCCCTCCATCTCTTCTCCCTCTCTCTTTTTTTGTCTCTCCCTTCCTCTTTCCCATCTCTCATCCCTCCATCTTTTCTCCCTCTCTCCCTCTCTCTTTTGTCTCTCCCTTCCTCTTTCCCCTCTCACATCCCTCCATCTCTTCTCCCTCTCTCTTCCTCTCTCTTTTGTCTCTCCCTTCCTCTTTCCCCTCTCTCATCCCTCCATCTCTTCTCCCTCTCTCTTTTGTCTCTCCCTTCCTCTTTCCCCTCTCTCATCCCTCCATCTCTTCTCCCTCTCTCTTCCTCTCTCTTTTGTCTCTCCCTTCCTCTTTCCCATCTCTCATCCCTCCATCTTTTCTCCCTCTCTCTTCCTCTCTCTTTTGTCTCTCCCTTCCTCTTTCCCCTCTCACATCCCTCCATCTCTTCTCCCTCTCTCTTCCTCTCTCTTTTGTCTCACCCTTCCTCTTTCCCCTCTCTCATCCCTCCATCTCTTCTCCCTCTCTCTTTTGTCTCTCCCTTCCTCTTTCCCCTCTCTCATCCCTCCATCTCTTCTCCCTCTCTCTTCCTCTCTCTTTTGTCTCACCCTTCCTCTTTCCCCTCTCTCATCCCTCCATCTCTTCTCCCTCTCTCTTTTGTCTCTCCCTTCCTCTTTCCCATCTCTCATCCCTCCATCTCTTCTCCCTCTCTCTTCCTCTCTCTTTTGTCTCTCCCTTCCTCTTTCCCCTCTCTCATCCCTCCATCTCTTCTCCCTCTCTCTTCCTCTCTCTTTTGTCTCTCCCTTCCTCTTTCCCCTCTCTCATCCCTCCATCTCTTCTCCCTCTCTCTTCCTCTCTCTTTTGTCTCTCCCTTCCTCTTTCACATCTCTCATCCCTCCATCTCTTCTCCCTCTCTCTTCCTCTCTCTTTTGTCTCTCCCTTCCTCTTTCCCATCTCTCATCCCTCCATCTTTTCTCCCTCTCTCTTCCTCTCTCTTTTGTCTCTCCCTTCCTCTTTCCCCTCTCTCATCCCTCCATCTCTTCTCCCTCTCTCTTTTGTCTCTCCCTTCCTCTTTCCCCTCTCTCATCCCTCCATCTCTTCTCCCTCTCTCTTCCTCTCTCTTTTGTCTCTCCCTTCCTTTCTCATCTCTCATCCCTCCATCTCTTCTCCCTCTCTCTTCCTCTCTCTTTTGTCTCTCCCTTCCTCTTTCCCATCTCTCATCCCTCCATCTCTTCTCCCTCTCTCTTCCTCTCTCTTTTGTCTCTCCCTTCCTCTTTCCCCTCTCTCATCTCTCCATCTCTTCTCCCTCTCTCTTTTGTCTCTCCCTTCCTCTTTCCCCTCTCTCATCCCTCCATCTCTTCTCCCTCTCTCTTCCTCTCTCTTTTCTCTCCCTTCCTCTTTCCCCTCTCTCATCCCTCCATCTCTTCTCCCTCTCTCTTCCTCTCTCTTTTGTCTCTCCCTTCCTCTTTCCCCTCTCTCATCCCTCCATCTCTTCTCCCTCTCTCTTCCTCTCTCTTTTGTCTCTCCCTTCCTCTTTCCCATCTCTCATCCCTCCATCTCTTCTCCCTCTCTCTTCCTCTCTCTTTTGTCTCTCCCTTCCTCTTTCCCATCTCTCATCCCTCCATCTTTTCTCCCTCTCTCTTCCTCTCTCTTTTGTCTCTCCCTTCCTCTTTCCCCTCTCACATCCCTCCATCTCTTCTCCCTCTCTCTTCCTCTCTCTTTTGTCTCTCCCTTCCTCTTTCCCCTCTCTCATCCCTCCATCTCTTCTCCCTCTCTCTTTTGTCTCTCCCTTCCTCTTTCCCATCTCTCATCCCTCCATCTCTTCTCCCTCTCTCTTCCTCTCTCTTTTGTCTCTCCCTTCCTCTTTCCCCTCTCTCATCCCTCCATCTCTTCTCCCTCTCTCTTCCGTCTCTCCCTTCCTCTTTCCCATCTCTCATCCCTCCATCTCTTCTCCCTCTCTCTTCCTCTCTCTTTTGTCTCTCCCTTCCTCTTTCCCATCTGTCATCCCTCCATCTCTTCTCCCTCTCTCTTCCTCTCTCTTTTGTCTCTCCCTTCCTCTTTCCCCTCTCTCATCCCTCCATCTCTTCTCCCTCTCTCTTCCTCTCTCTTTTGTCTACAGCTGCCTCTTTGACCTCTCTCATCCCTCCATCTCTTCTCCCTCTCTCTTCCTCTCTCTTTTGTTTCTCCCTTCCTTTCTCATCTCTCATCCCTCCATCTCTTCTCCCTCTCTCTTCCTCTCTCTTTTGTCTCTCCCTTCCTCTTTCCCCTCTCTCATCCCTCCATCTCTTCTCCCTCTCTCTTCCTCTCTCTTTGTCTCTCCTTCCTTTCTCATCTCTCATCCCTCCATCTCTTCTCCCTCTCTCTTCCTCTCTCTTTTGTCTCTCCCTTCCTCTTTCCCATCTCTCATCCCTCCATCTCTTCTCCCTCTCTCTTCCTCTCTCTTTTGTCTCTCCTTCCTCTTTCCCCTCTCTCATCTCTCCATCTCTTCTCCCTCTCTCTTTTGTCTCTCCTTCCTCTTTCCCCTCTCTCATCCCTCCATCTCTTCTCCCTCTCTCTTCCTCTCTCTTTTCTCTCCCTTCCTCTTTCCCTCTCTCATCCCTCCATCTCTTCTCCCTCTCTCTTCCTCTCTCTTTTGTCTCTCCTTCCTCTTTCCCCTCTCTCATCCCTCCATCTCTTCTCCCTCTCTCTTCCTCTCTCTTTTGTCTCTCCCTTCCTCTTTCCCATCTCTCATCCCTCCATCTCTTCTCCCTCTCTCTTCCTCTCTCTTTTGTCTCTCCCTTCCTCTTTCCCATCTCTCATCCCTCCATCTTTTCTCCCTCTCTCTTCCTCTCTCTTTTGTCTCTCCCTTCCTCTTTCCCCTCTCACATCCCTCCATCTCTTCTCCCTCTCTCTTCCTCTCTCTTTTGTCTCTCCCTTCCTCTTTCCCCTCTCTCATCCCTCCATCTCTTCTCCCTCTCTCTTTTGTCTCTCCCTTCCTCTTTCCCATCTCTCATCCCTCCATCTCTTCTCCCTCTCTCTTCCTCTCTCTTTTGTCTCTCCCTTCCTCTTTCCCCTCTCTCATCCCTCCATCTCTTCTCCCTCTCTCTTCCGTCTCTCCCTTCCTCTTTCCCATCTCTCATCCCTCCATCCCTTCTCCCTCTCTCTTCCTCTCTCTTTTGTCTCTCCCTTCCTCTTTCCCATCTGTCATCCCTCCATCTCTTCTCCCTCTCTCTTCCTCTCTCTTTTGTCTCTCCCTTCCTCTTTCCCATCTCTCATCCCTCCATCTCTTCTCCCTCTCTCTTCCTCTCTCTTTTGTCTCTCCCTTCCTCTTTCCCCTCTCTCATCCCTCCATCTCTTCTCCCTCTCTCTTCCTCTCTCTTTTGTTTCTCCCTTCCTTTCTCATCTCTCATCCCTCCATCTCTTCTCCCTCTCTCTTCCTCTCTCTTCCGTCTCTCCCTTCCTCTTTCCCATCTCTCATCCCTCCATCTCTTCTCCCTCTCTCTTCCTCTCTCTTTTGTCTCTCCCTTCCTCTTTCCCATCTGTCATCCCTCCATCTCTTCTCCCTCTCTCTTCCTCTCTCTTTTGTCTCTCCCTTCCTCTTTCCCCTCTCTCATCCCTCCATCTCTTCTCCCTCTCTCTTCCTCTCTCTTTTGTCTCTCCCTTCCTCTTTCCCCTCTCTCATCCCTCCATCTCTTCTCCCTCTCTCTTCCTCTCTCTTTTGTCTCTCCTTCCTCTTTCCCTCTCTCATCCCTCCATCTCTTCTCCTCTCTCGTCCTCTCACTCTTGTCACTCCCGTCCTCCTTCCCATCTCTCATCCCTCCATCTCTTCTCCCTCTCTCTTCCTCTCTCTTTTGTCTCTCCCTTCCTCTTTCCCATCTCTCATCCCTCCATCTCTTCTCCCTCTCTCTTCCTCTCTCTTTTGTCTCTCCCTTCCTCTTTCCCCTCTCTCATCCCTCCATCTCTTCTCCCTCTCTCTTTTGTCTCTCCCTTCCTCTTTCCCATCTCTCATCCCTCCATCTCTTCTCCCTCTCTCTTCCTCTCTCTTTTGTCTCTCCCTTCCTCTTTCCCCTCTCACATCCCTCCATCTCTTCTCCCTCTCTCTTCCTCTCTCTTTTGTCTCACCCTTCCTCTTTCCCCTCTCTCATCCCTCCATCTCTTCTCCTCTCTCTTTTGTCTCTCCCTTCCTCTTTCCCCTCTCTCATCCCTCCATCTCTTCTCCCTCTCTCTTCCTCTCTCTTTTGTCTCTCCCTTCCTCTTTCCCCTCTCTCATCCCTCCATCTCTTCTCCCTCTCTCTTCCTCTCTCTTTTGTCTCTCCCTTCCTCTTTCACATCTCTCATCCCTCCATCTCTTCTCCCTCTCTCTTCCTCTCTCTTTTGTCTCTCCCTTCCTCTTTCCCATCTCTCATCCCTCCATCTCTTCTCCCTCTCTCTTTTGTCTCTCCCTTCCTCTTTCCCCTCTCTCATCCCTCCATCTCTTCTCCCTCTCTCTTCCTCTCTCTTTTGTCTCTCCCTTCCTTTCTCATCTCTCATCCCTCCATCTCTTCTCCCTCTCTCTTCCTCTCTCTTTTGTCTCTCCCTTCCTCTTTCCCCTCTCTCATCCCTCCATCTCTTCTCCCTCTCTCTTTTGTCTCTCCCTTCCTCTTTCCCCTCTCTCATCCCTCCATCTCTTCTCCCTCTCTCTTCCTCTCTCTTTTCTCTCCCTTCCTCTTTCCCCTCTCTCATCCCTCCATCTCTTCTCCCTCTCTCTTCCTCTCTCTTTTGTCTCTCCCTTCCTCTTTCCCCTCTCTCATCCCTCCATCTCTTCTCCCTCTCTCTTCCTCTCTCTTTTGTCTCTCCCTTCCTCTTTCCCATCTCTCATCCCTCCATCTCTTCTCCCTCTCTCTTCCTCTCTCTTTTGTCTCTCCCTTCCTCTTTCCCATCTCTCATCCCTCCATCTTTTCTCCCTCTCTCTTCCTCTCTCTTTTGTCTCTCCCTTCCTCTTTCCCCTCTCATCCCTCCATCTCTTCTCCCTCTCTCTTCCTCTCTCTTTTGTCTCTCCCTTCCTCTTTCCCTCTCTCATCCCTCCATCTCTTCTCCCTCTCTCTTTTGTCTCTCCTTCCTCTTTCCCATCTCTCATCCCTCCATCTCTTCTCCCTCTCTCTTCCTCTCTCTTTTGTCTCCCTTCCGCTTTCACCTCTCTCATCCCTCCATCTCTTCTCCCTCTCTCTTCCGTCTCTCCCTTCCTCTTTCCCATCTCTCATCCCTCCATCCCTTCTCCCTCTCTCTTCCTCTCTCTTTTGTCTCTCCCTTCCTCTTTCCCATCTGTCATCCCTCCATCTCTTCTCCCTCTCTCTTCCTCTCTCTTTTGTCTCTCCCTTCCTCTTTCCCCTCTCTCATCCCTCCATCTCTTCTCCCTCTCTCTTCCTCTCTCTTTTGTCTCTCCCTTCCTCTTTCCCCTCTCTCATCCCTCCATCTCTTCTCCCTCTCTCTTCCTCTCTCTTTTGTTTCTCCCTTCCTTTCTCATCTCTCATCCCTCCATCTCTTCTCCCTCTCTCTTCCTCTCTCTTTTGTCTCTCACTTCCTCTTTCCCCTCTCTCATCCCTCCATCTCTTCTCCCTCTCTCTTCCTCTCTCTTTTGTTTCTCCCTTCCTTTCTCATCTCTCATCCCTCCATCTCTTCTCCCTCTCTCTTCCTCTCTCTTTTGTCTCTCCCTTCCTCTTTCCCCTCTCTCATCCCTCCATCTCTTCTCCCTCTCTCTTCCTCTCTCTTTTGTTTCTCCCTTCCTTTCTCATCTCTCATCCCTCCATCTCTTCTCCCTCTCTCTTCCTCTCTCTTTTGTCTCTCCCTTCCTCTTTCCCCTCTCTCATCCCTCCATCTCTTCTCCCTCTCTCTTCCGTCTCTCCCTTCCTCTTTCCCATCTCTCATCCCTCCATCTCTTCTCCCTCTCTCTTCCTCTCTCTTTTGTCTCTCCCTTCCTCTTTCCCATCTGTCATCCCTCCATCTCTTCTCCCTCTCTCTTCCTCTCTCTTTTGTCTCTCCCTTCCTCTTTCCCCTCTCTCATCCCTCCATCTCTTCTCCCTCTCTCTTCCTCTCTCTTTTGTCTCTCCCTTCCTCTTTCCCCTCTCTCATCCCTCCATCTCTTCTCCCTCTCTCTTCCTCTCTCTTTTGTTTCTCCCTTCCTTTCTCATCTCTCATCCCTCCATCTCTTCTCCCTCTCTCTTCCTCTCTCTTTTGACTCTCCCTTCCTCTTCCCCCTCTCTCATCAATATTTGCGGCGGCTGTGATGTAATTCACCTGAGGATTCATCTGAGAAATCCACCTTCTGCCACTTTTCCAGTGTCCATCCTTTTAGCAGGCTGTGGGCCTTGGCAAATGCCACACGGTTTTTTAATTGCCTTTTGTTTAGTGCTGGTTTCTGTGCACTGATTCGACCATGGAGGCCATTTCCAGACAGAATTCTACAAACTGTTCTGGTTGACACAGGGACTTGAGGTGACCAGGCCTGGTGGAGCTCTGCTGCAGTGGAAAAGGGGCCTTGGATTTTCCAATCAACAAACGGTCCTCCTGAGCAGTTGTCTTGCGGGGTCTGCTGGACCTGGGCTTGTCAAAAACATCTCCAGACTTTTCAGATCTTTTTCTTATTCTTTGTACTTGACGCTGAGACACATTGAAGGTGTCAGCCACCTCAGCAGAGGATCTGGTCTTCAGCCTCTTGATAATTAACGCTTTGGTCTCAGGGTGGATCTTAGGCAGGTTGTCAGAGGTCAAGTTGCAGTTGATGTGAAGGTCTGGTGTGCTGGGGTTCTTTTTATACACACCCACTAAGTGACTGATCAGTAACTGATCACAGGTGAGGCTGGAATCTAGGACTGGGTGCATCATATGACAAGGAGACAAGACTTTTGTCCTGCCAAAATCTGACCTTTCTGTGTTCATTAAATGATCAATGTTTCTTCAGTGAAGCAAATTTATTTTAGTATATTGAGCATAATTTGGGAGGTTTTAGCTTTAATATGAGACATTTCTAAAAACCAATCGATTAATTAATTAATAAAAGGTTAATAAAAGTCAGGTTATAAGCTTTTGTTTCTACAAAATGGATAAGACAAGACTTTTGTCTCTTTTGGTCCAGAGAGATTTGGATATCGTTCCATCCCTAATGACAATAAATGTTGTACCAAATGACTGGTCAAAGCATTTTAGAGTCAGTCTTGTTATTCTGTAGAATATCGTAATATCGTGAGCCTCCCCACCATATCGTGAGCTTTGTCACGATATCGCAATAAATATCGTACTGTGAGGTTCATACCGAGACGATATCGTATCGTGAGACTTGGATATCGTTACACACCTACTAATATATGCACACAAACACACAATCAGTCTCTATTCATTCATTTAGATTTTGTGGTAGTGTTTGTATCATTAGTTTTCTGTTTGTGTGTGTGTCTTGTACTTGTTGGTATATGGTGACTTAAAACTTCACAAAATGAATTTAAAAATAGAAACAAACAAAGACAGTGTACAAAATACACTAAAGAAACTATTACAGTGTCTCCTTAAAATAATCACGATCCAATTCATCATTAAACATTTAAAACAATCAAAATTCATTCAGTCTAATTTCCGTTAATACAATATTTCAAATTCATAATTATCTTCTAAAAATACTCAAATTCCGTGTCATCAGTATCTTCTAAACCGTACATTTACCAAATTCATCAGCGTTGTTATCCTCTAAAATACAATTCATCATCAACATAACAACACAATCTATTTACAACATGATCTCTATTTTTTTTTAATCATTTGGATAATTTCAGCCCCGGAACTGTCCATTTCTACTGACATCACAAGGTGGAAGAGACCATTTTGAGCTTTGGAGATAGGCAGACTCATAATAAAGAACCAAAACACAACTCAAGTATATTCTTTGAGGACATCTTTAAATTCTGGTTTACTGAACACAAGGTGACTGCCTCTTGAGTTGTGTCGTTTTGTTGCCTTTAAGTGAATGTATTGAGTTGGTTTAGATTCATTTAATATTTCAACAAACAAGTTTTCTATTCTGTACTTATTTCAGAATTGGGGTTGGGGTTTCTCCTCTGCCCCTCTGACTCTCTGTACTACTGACACTCTCCTCTAACCCTTTGTTCATCTGACCCGCCCGAAGCTTCTCTCCTCCTGACCCTCTCTTCCTCTGCTCCTCTTCCTCTCCTCCTCCTCTCCTCCTCTGTTCCTCCTCTCTTCCTCTTCTCTCTTCCTCTGCTCTTCCTCTGGCCCTCTCCTCCTCTGGCCCTCTCTTTCTCTCCTCCTCTCCTCCTCCTCTGCCCCTCTCCTCCTCTGGCCCTCTCTCTCCTCTTCTCCTCCTCCTCTGCCCCTCTCCTCCTCTGGCCCTCTCTCTCCTCTTCTCCTCCTCCTCTGCCCCTCTCCTCCTCTGGCCTTCTCTTTCTCTCCTCCTCTGCTCTTCCTCTGGCCCTCTCCTCCTCTGGCCCTCTCTTTCTCTCCTCTCCTCCTCTGGCCCTCTCTTTCTCTCCTCTTCTCCTCCTCCTCTGCCCCTCTCCTCCTCTGGCCCTCTCTTTCTCTCCTCTTCTCCTCCTCCTCTGCCCCTCTCCTCCTCTGGCCCTCTCTTTCTCTCCTCTTCTACACCTCCTCTGGCCCTCTCTTTCTCTCCTCCTCTCCTCCTCCTCTGGCCCTCTCCTCCTCTGGCCCTCTCTTTCTCTCCTCTTCTCCTCCTCCTCTGGCCCTCTCCTCCTCTGGCCCTCTCTCTCCTCTTCTCCTCCTCCTCTGGCCCTCTCTTTCTCTCCTCTTCTACACCTCCTCTGCCCCTCTCCTCCTCTCTTCTCCCCTCCTCTCTGCTGTGGTGCAGAGGAGACGGGCCCTTCCCCTGTGTCTGTCTCTGACAGATCCAAGGTCATGGAGCTGCTATCAAAGACTGTGGGGTTGGGGCAGCCTCGCTCAGAGAGAAAACAAACTTTATCTGTTCACACTGCACACACAACAGCCACTGTTCACAAATCCATCTGCACTGGGACCGTGTACAGTCTAAAACTGCATTAAAGCTCCTTTATGACACAAAACGCTCTCTTGTGAGACCTGGAGTTGTGTTTGAATAATCCTTTATTATTCCTCTGACGACATCTCCAAAGCTCTTAATGCTGTTTCCTCGTGGAGTGGTTGTTTTCATGTGAACAGCTCCTTTTACCTTTACTTCAGTAGAGATTGGAAGTTCCAGTGCTGAATCATCTGAAATGAGTCTAGTGAAGGTGTATGGAGTTTAAAAACACGGTGGAGCACTTTCTACATCACCACATAACATCACAAGGTGGAACACTGTTTTCAGTTTGAGAAACTTTAAACTCTAAATACCCAAATCTGCAGGGTTTGTGTGAATGAAACAAAGTCCTCTGTAGTCCCCTGTAGTCCCCTGTAGTCCCCTGTAGGCCCCTGTAGTCCCCTGTAGTCCTCTGTAGTCCCCTTTAGTCCCCTGTAGGCCCCTGTAGGCCCCTGTAGGCCCCTGTAGGCCCCTTTAGTCCCCTGTAGTCCCCTGTAGGCCCCTGTAGGCCCCTGTAGGCCCCTGTAGGCCCCTGTAGTCCCCTGTAGGCCCCTGTAGGCCCCTGTAGTCCCCTGTAGTCCCCTGTAGGCCCCTTTAGTCCCCTTTAGTCCCCTGTAGGCCCCTGTAGGCCCCTGTAGGCCCCTTTAGTCCCCTTTAGTCCCCTGTAGTCCCCTGTAGGCCCCTGTAGGCCCCTGTAGGCCCCTTTAGTCCCCTTTAGTCCCCTGTAGTCCCCTGTAGTCCCCTGTAGGCCCCTGTAGGCCCCTGTAGTCCCCTGTAGTCCCCTGTAGTCCCCTGTAGGCCCCTGTAGGCCCCTGTAGGCCCCTGTAGTCCCCTGTAGGCCCCTGTAGGCCCCTGTAGGCCCCTGTAGTCCCCTGTAGTCCCCTGTAGGCCCCTGTAGTCCCCTGTAGGCCCCTGTAGGCCCCTGTAGTCCCCTGTAGTCCCCTGTAGGCCCCTGTAGTCCCCTGTAGGCCCCTGTAGGCCCCTGTAGTCCCCTGTAGTCCCCTGTAGGCCCCTGTAGGCCCCTGTAGGCCCCTGTAGGCCCCTGTAGGCCCCTGTAGGCCCCTGTAGGCCCCTGTAGTCCTCTGTAGTCCCCTGTAGGCCCCTGTAGGCCCCTGTAGTCCCCTGTAGTCCCCTGTAGGCCCCTGTAGTCCCCTGTAGTCCCCTGTAGGCCCCTGTAGGCCCCTGTAGTCCCCTGTTGTCCCCTGTAGGCCCCTGTAGTCCTCTGTAGTCCCCTGTAGGCCCCTGTAGTCCTCTGTAGTCCCCTGTAGGCCCCTGTAGTCCCCTGTAGTCCCCTGTAGGCCCCTGTAGTCCCCTGTAGTCCCCTGTAGGCCCCTGTAGTCCCCTGTAGGCCCCTGTAGGCCCCTGTAGTCCCCTGTAGTCCCCTGTAGGCCCCTGTAGTCCTCTGTAGTCCCCTGTAGGCCCCTGTAGTCCTCTGTAGTCCCCTGTAGTCCCCTGTAGGCCCCTGTAGTCCTCTGTAGTCCCCTGTAGTCCCCTGTAGGCCCCTGTAGTCCCCTGTAGGCCCCTGTAGGCCCCTGTAGTCCCCTGTAGTCCCCTGTAGGCCCCTGTAGTCCCCTGTAGTCCCCTGTAGTCCCCTGTAGTCCCCTGTAGGCCCCTGTAGGCCCCTGTAGTCCCCTGTAGGCCCCTTTAGTCCTCTGTAGTCCCCTTTAGTCCCCTGTAGTCCCCTGTAGGCCCCTGTAGTCCTCTGTAGTCCCCTGTAGGCCCCTTTAGTCCCCTGTAGTCCCCTGTAGGCCCCTGTAGTCCTCTGTAGTCCCCTGTAGGCCCCTGTAGTTTCCTGTAGTCCTCTGTAGGCCCCTGTAGTCCTCTGTAGTCCCCTGTAGGCCCCTGTAGTTTCCTGTAGTCCTCTGTAGTCCCCTGTAGTCCCCTGTAGTCCCCTGTAGGCCCCTGTAGGCCCCTGTAGTCCTCTGTAGTCCCCTGTAGGCCCCTGTAGGCCCCTGTAGGCCCCTGTAGTCCCCTTTAGTCCCCAGCCTGGCCTGACCCTGTGACCCTCTCATGTGCAGGGAAGCGTGGCTGGTCCGGGTACGGCCCTCGGCCCCGGGGCAGAGGCAGTGCTGCCTGGGCCCCGGCTGTGACCTGCATCATTTGGAGAAGTACTGCGCCAAAGCCAAGGACCCCTCCACCACCACCAACACCACCCACAGAGGCAACACCACCATCTCCCAAGGGCCCACAGCGGTGAGAGTCAGGGGCCATATACGCCTCAGTCAGCCTTAAATGGATCTTTTCACTGTCGCGGTAGTGCCTATTTTATATGTGCTCTGCAACAAAGCCTGGCCAACATTTAACATCTAAACACTTAAATCCATCAGAAAATGACTTAAAAGTAGTGAAATGATGTGTCCATGCAGCAATAAACCACCTGTAGACTAGAATGAAGCATCTCAGAACTCGTAAGTAGATCATAAACCTGAAAACAAGATGAAATTTAGCCGCAAGCGGCAATGATTGCACTGATCGGCACTCGCATGCACCTACAGGCCCCACAAGCCCCACACTAACCCTACCAACCGTAAACCCCAACCACGACTCTAACCCCTCTAACCCCTAGCCCCAACCCCAACCCTAACCCCCTATCCCTCACCCCCACCCTCCCACCCTCCTACCCTCTCACCCTGTAACCCTCTCACCCTCTCTCTCACTTTACTCCAACCCTCACACTTAACCCTTACCGTGTCATTACTCACCTGAGCACTTTGTGTAGTCAGTTCCCGTTCTGGACCGTCGCTCCATTCCTTCACCTCCATTGTGGGAGCTTCGTGCCATGGGGGCTTAGGGGAGGACGGGGCTGAAGCTCCGCTGGCTCAGCGCCTCCTGAGGCATCGCCGCACCGCTGCTCCTCCAAACCACACAGCTCAACGTGAGCCTCTCAGCCGCCACATGCAAGACAAAATGGATGACATGCAGAGTGCAAAATATGGGGGTGCGGGGGCCCGACCCCCCAATTAACCCATCACACTCCCCTAAAAAGCCTCAAAAGCATAATTTTGAGGCTGTAACGTTAGAAAAAATACACAATATTTCCATAAATTAAGTTTATTCATTATTATTTAAAAACTACTAATCCTTTACTAAAAATAATAAAGCCCAATATTTATACCTTTAAAGATACTGAAGTGGTCAAACTTCATATTTTAAACACTTAGCAAAATTTTTCCATTTGCCTTTTGCAAAAATACATTTTGAAAATAACTCGAGAACAAAAGGTCCTAGAGACTTGATCCATCAGACATAATTCAGGGGCTGAACACGCCAGTTTTGGTTGCGAGTCTCTATGACCTTCCGTACCCGAGATACGAGCACTCTCATATGGTTCTTGAGTTATTGATATAAAATAGGATGATCAAGTTGATCGTCGTGGTTATTACCCCTGTTCCCTAACCCTAACCCTAACTTTGACAGTTAAATATCTGAAGGAGTTGATTCCTTTCATAACTGTTTTCTCCACTATGGCCACTAGAATGCAGCACACCCTAAAAAATAATTACAAAATATTGATCGTTGAACAGGGCTTATTACTTCACCACAGGGTTATATCAACTTATAAGAGAGGTAACAATTTAAAGAATTGACCCGCCTTGGAGAGATATCATTAGGAATAATCATTCCCTTAGTTATTTACCTAACTCTAACCCCCTAACCCCCCTAACCCTAAAATACATTAATCCTGTATTTGTAATTACATTAATTCTGTATTTATAATTACGTTAATGATGTATTTGTAATTACAACTGCTCCATACGATTAAACATTTAAAGCTTGATTCAGTCTTGTTATTTTGGTAATGAGGATTTTTGGTTAGATCTGGTTTTCAGACATACTCAGAACACATTAAAAATGTGCAAATATAATAAAGATGAGTACCTAGAAAACAAACTGTGTTTGTGACATATACTGCGTAACAGAATTGCACTGAGGGACATTTAGCAGTGTTCCTGTGGCATTGTCTACACCTCTGTCCAGTCTTAACAAACTACAGACTCCAGTGAATCACCTGTTAACCTTTGTTTCATTTGACAAACATTTGAAGAGCACTTTTTTGAAAAACAAAAAGACAGATGTGAAAGACCTTAATTGCCTTTCAATTAAGCATAATTTACCCATCTGTGAATGAAAATCAATCAAAATCACTTTATTTGTCCTGTCCATTTCTTTAAGCACACTTGAGCAGTGAAATACAATAAGAATAGAAAGCTCAGGTGGAGTTCCACAGATGGCGTCAGATCCACTGTCACTTTGAGGGGTGTAGCAGCCCACAGGACAAAAGTGTCCCTCCGCTGTATCCTGCAGCATCACTCCAGCCTCCAGGGGAAGCCAGGTTAACTCTGGAGACACAACAGGAAGTCCTCTCTTTCTCTCTCCGCTCTGTTGTTTTGGTCGGTGATGAGATGGGACTTCTGCCATATTTGGTGTTAAAAGTCTGTAGCATTTCAGAGCTAGTTGGTTAGCATAGCTAGGTTCATGCAGGGTCAAAACACAAATATTAAGTTAAAATTTTAAAATAAAAATTAAAAATGTTTAAAAACTGCTCAGTGTACCAGCAGGTCAGCCAGAAGAGCAGCCAACCCTGACACCACAGCAACCACAAACATTCCATAATTAAAAAAGATGCTTCTGAAGCCAATAAAAAGGACACGCCTTCATGAAAACCACCCCTTCCATCTGCAAACAAACGCTCTTCCAAACATGGTTCAAATCACAGCAGATTTTTTCTCTACATTGGAAAGTCCAGGAGGAAACACAGAGGAGATGGTGTTTTTGCAGTGTCTGTTCTGAGACTGTCCCACTCACTGCTGCTTTTAAGTCGTTCCTAAACTCTCACTTTTTCTCCTCAATTTAACCTCTTCACCCTTTATCACTGTTTATGTGCAGTTTCGTTTAATGTGTGTGCAGCACTTTGGTCGACTGTGATGTTTTGAAAGTGTTATTAGTGTTAGGGTTGTTATTATTGAATATTAAGGTTTATGATGTGACCAAAGTCTCCCATGAAAAGTCCAGTGACCCCCAGGTTCTGCCCTCTGGTGTGGCACCACCCCAATGTGACACCACAAAGTGAAACCTTCATTCAGATATTTAGTATGATCCACAGCCTGCTTCAGTTTACAGTCAGATCACAGACTCCTTTAGCTCTTCTTCCTTTAGCCTCTCCCCCTTTAGCACCTCCCCCTTTAGCCCTTTCCCCTTTAGCTCCTCCTCTGTGTCTAAGCTACAGCTCTGGTCTTTAGGCATGAGGTGGGGTGGAATCATTTGGAGTTCGACCTCTTTGTGTAGCTCCACGGGTTTATCTCCAGTGTCTGGTCCATAGAGTTTGTCCAACCGTTCTTTGAGCCTGCTCTTCCTCTGGGCCTGGTTCTGGTCTGGACTCCGGTTTGGACCTGGGTCTATTCCCTGCTTTAGGACCCGGTACTTCTGTGAGGCCAGTCGGACTGTTCTCTGGAGCAGGTGTCTTCTGTAGCAGCGTTGGATCACTATTGCAGCCATCTCCTCCTGTCGTCTCTTTAGTGTGGAGCTGATGGGCTCATAAGGCACCTGCAAAACCCATAAGACCCAGTTTGAGTTCAAAAAGGACTCATCTGACACAACTAAAACACTGAATCCACCAGCACCAGCTCCCTAACTCTAAGCCTAAGCCACTCATGAACTTGACCTTTGAAGGGTTGTTGGCCATGAACTTCTCCTCCATACTGGCTTTTAGAGCATCCATTTCCCCTGAGTCTCCCAGCACCTGCACCAGACAGAACAAAACAATCACTCTAGGTCTGGGCCAGTACCTTTGTCACATGGAACTGTTAGTGCAGCAGTGGGAGAAGTCAAAGGAGCAGACCCAGAAATGGAACCTGGCACATTTCCTAAAAGGGTAAAATGGTGGTTTCCTTCTCTCCGCCTTGTTTTTCTGATGCAGGTCAGGTGTGTGAACAGACAAAACGTATTCCTTCAGGACCTTCTAGACAACACCACTAAAGAAAATCATGTGTCCATGATTCTGTTATTGTGTTGTGAGCGCAGGTACATGGAGGGCTCTGGACTCTCAGGTGTGTCAAAATAAAAGGGGAAGTACTAGTTATAATACTGGTGCATTCCACACTCACCTGAGCGGTCAGAGCCAGCAGGATGTCCAGGCAGTGGATCTTGTCTCCAGGGACCAGAGGAAGGTCCATCTGGATCAGACGGAGCGTGTTGGGTTTGGGGATTCTCAAAGGGTCTTGCAGCACGTCACAGAACTCTGAGAGCTCACTACAGACAACAAGGAGTTATGTAAATCTGCTGTGTGCTGAAAACCAGAACTACGATCAGTCCAGTCTCTGCTAAACAGAATCATGGACCTCGTGCTCAGAATTCTACTGTGTCAACTGTCCATCTATCTATAGCTCTTTATCTATAGGAAGTAGTTACACCTGGTTCAGACCTGGTTCAGACCTGGTTTAGTCCTGGTTCAGACCTGGTTCAGACCTGGGTCAGACCTGGTTTAGTCCTGACTCATACCTGTAGTGAATGAACTGCGTGGCACTGGGGTCATACTTCTCCCAGGTCTCATAGAACATATCAAAGTCCTCCTCGCACAGTGGGTCGGTGCTCTCCTCTGTCGCCACGTTGAAGTTCTCCAGGATGATGGCGATGTACATGTTGACCACCACCAAGAACGACATGATGATGTAGGAGGTGAAGAAGATCATGCCCACTCCCGGACTGCCACAGTTCCCTCGGACCTCGGAGCCTGGGTTCTCCAGGTCAGGGTCACAGTCTGGAGGAGTGTTCATGATGGGGCTGAGGAGACCATCCCAGCCTGCTGACGTGGTGATCATAAACAGGCAGATCATGCTGTTCCCAAAGTCTTCAAAGTTAAACATGTCATCGATCATCGCCTCCTGAAGCCAAACATGCAGGCACAAATGGATTTGACACATTTGGATTTGAGCCTCTTCTCCAGTTTAACTGATGTTTACAGGTTAGGGTTACTTTATGGGTTAGGGTTAGTTTCATTTAGGTTTATGGGTTAGTTTAACTCAGGTTTATGAGTTTGCTTAACTCAGGTTGATGGATTAGAGTTAGTTTCACTCAGGTTGATGGGTTAGTGCAGGGGTTTTCAACTTGGGTGACAGTGAGCCTCCCCTTAGAGTAGGTAAAGACAGCCGAGCCTCCGCCCTGCCCCAAAATCCAATCTGCCCACCGTGTGGGGTACCACACAGGCCTTTGACGTAAATGCAGCTTTTGTGTTCCTGCAATTATGAGTTTCAATAATAACTGATCTTTTTTTTTAATTGTATTTTCATATTTTTTTAAAAGTGCATTCATAAAAGATTTTTGCAACAGCAAATAATTTCCAACTTCATGCAGGCCTAATTGAGGTGACTTTTAAGATTATTTATCAGTCGGCCTATCCAAATCAACAGAACATGCTTAACTTTTGTAATCTGTGTCAAAACTATCGCTGATAATAATAACAGATTTTATTTATTAGGCGCCTTTCTGGACACCCAAGGTCGCCTTACAACAACATAAACAAATTAAGTACGATTAAAACATACAGTTAAAAGCCTACAGATAAAGTGGGACAGTATTTTATTGATTGACCTCCATGCTGATTCCAGATGGGGACGACCAAGACCAGTGCGCAGTGGACTGGGTCTGAGCGGGTCTGTGCCGCTGTGCGCTGGTTTTGTGTGAGGAAAGCGAGAATGTGCAGTGGAGTATAGGTCCGGGCGGGTTGCTCCATGCCCAAGGGCTGTACAGGTCTGAAGGGTGTTCCGAGCGGTCCGTCATCTACCCACTAGTCCTTCCTGGTGAAAGCGCTACGCTGAGCCCAGCCTGAACCATTTACTTAGTTTGCAGAGAATGGGAGACTCTGGGTTTTAGCTGGTATTATAAATGTATTAGGAATATGTATAAAATATTCTATTTGATATTTATAAAACATGATGTAGGACACCCTATTATTTACTGTGCTGTTACCACAGCTACAAACTGAAACGTCTCACCTGTGAATGTGATAAGCCTATTCCCTCTTGGTAAATGTCACAAATGTCAGTTATTTCTGTGTTTTAAATGAAGGTAGTGCCTACATTCTACTCACAGCAGTTGACCATTTGTTTACCCATTGCTATTGTGATGTCATAGTAATGGTTGCAGTCATTTAATTTAGAATAATTTGGAGTTGGATCTAATTTTGTTTTTAGTTCACGGATGTTAGAATAAGTTTCATCTACTGTCATAAAACATCAGATGCTTCTCACCTTCTTGACGTAGCCAAAGTTGCTCATGCCAAAGATGGAAAAGATGAACATGATGAGGAAGAGGAGGAGCCCAATGTTGAAGAGGGCAGGAAGTGACATCATCAGGGCAAAGAGCAGAGTGCGGATTCCTTTGGCGCCACGGATCAGGCGCAGAATTCGTCCAATACGAGCCAATCGGATCACTCGGAACAGCGTTGGGGACACAAAATACTTCTCTATAATGTCAGCCAATAACAGCCCTGAAAACAAAAGAAAATCAAACATTTAAAGAGCTCAATCTGACATCTAAATTAGGCATTAACCATATCTACACAAAATCCACTCATTATACTGTCAACTTTTATCAGACAAAGTGTTTGCACCAATCCCTGTAGTTGAAATAAATAATGCAATTCAAATCAGACCAATTCTGCAAAGTATTCAGATCTGAAGTTGTATTTGAAGTGATTCATGAATGTTTTAGTCATTTTTAGTGTTTAAGTGTTTAAAATGTCCAAATAACATGACATAACATGATAAAATTTGCAGTCTCCATTCTTGTGTACAAAATCTCACATGGTCTGGCCCCTGTCCCACTCCAAGAATTCGTCAAAATAAATCAGAACAGATCAACAAGAGCGAGCTCCAGAGGTGACTGTATAAAACCATCAAGGAAAAGTGCCTTTAGACAGGCTGTATTCTCTTTCTGCGCATCTCAAACCTGGAACACCGTTCCTGTGACTATACGCGAGCTGCCTTCACTCAGCTCCTTCTCTGCTCAAATTAAATCATGCCTACAGTCAGACAATCAGCTCTATCCACACAACTGAACTTAAACAGCGCCTTTTGCACATGAGCCGGGACTGCAATATTTGTATATTTGAACTCTATCCCTCAAAACATCAGAGAAATCACCACATGGCCATACCAGCTCGTCAAAGCCTGATCCCGTCAGATCTCAGAAGCTAAGCAGGGCCGGGCCTGGTTAGTACTTGGATGGGAGACCACAAGGAATTCCAGGTGCCACAGTGGGGCGCCAGTTGCAAAAACTGTCGTAGTGTCCTTAGGCAAGGCACATCACCCACATTGCCTAGTATGAAAGTGGTGTGTGTGTGAGTGTTGGTGGTGGTCGGAGGGGCCGATGGTGCAGATTGGCAGCCTCGCTTCCGTCAGTCTGCCCCAGGGTTAGGGTTAGGGTTAGGGGCCAGGGCGGCTGTGGTTACAACAGTAGTTTACCACCACCGGGTCTGGAGTGAATGAATAATGCTCTTTGAGTGTCCTGAAAAGCGCTGTATAAAACTGATGCATTATACAATCTGTTCAAAAAACATCTAAAAAACTGGTTCATATCACATCAGACATGTCAGCATTAGTAATACTATCTACCTCCCCAACCAAACCATGCTGCCACTTGTGTGTCTTCTGTCTTAATCGAATATTCAAATATTGTAATAACTGTTGACTTCTTACGTAATGCCTGTATTATGCTTTTTTATCTACACAGTTTTATCAACAGTAGTTGTTTTATCTATTTTGTTGTTATTCTATATTTTTAGTACTCACTGTTTGTTTTTTACTGTAGTTTTTAAGGAGACAATTTTACCATCTGTCCAGGGACAAGGGATGAAAAATTGCCTTTTGGCTAATTCTGGTGCATTTGCAGTGATGCTATTAATGTACACTGTCCCTGTCAAATAAACCAATAAATAAATAATATGTATTGTCCCTTTAATAAATAAATAAATACAAATTATAACTTAATGAACCACAGGGACCAGAGATTAGAACAGAGACACACAACCACTCCAGGGCTGATTTAACACATTTACAGAAACCGATTGTGAGAAACTTCCATTAGCCTATTCTTCTTTTTTGTCAGTATTCCCAATTTAATTTATGGTCTCTATATTAAATAATACTTTATTCTATAGTTTACATCAATTATCACTCACCTATGATGGAGAGGATGACCACCACAAAGTCAAAGATGTTCCAGCCCACAGAGAAGTAGTGGTGCCTCAGAGCGATGATCTTCAGAGAACATTCTCCAGTGAAAAGCACAATGAAGATCAGGTTGACCCAGTACAGGATCTCCTCTTTTTCTGCGCTCTGCTCATCTGTCTCCACCATCATCGTCACCATGTTCAGGCAGATCAGAACCATTATGGTCACGTCAAACACCTGCTGTGTCACCAAGTCAAACACCAGGCCCTGGAACCAGTTCTGAACCACACAGAACCAAAAGGACCAACAGATGAGGAGTCTAACACAGAGAGCACATGCATACACCACTCAGAGAGCTCAGGAATCTAACCCACAACCTCCTGGTGACAGAGAGAAGACAGGATAGGTCTCACCTCAGGTCTAGGCACCGGTTTTTGAGGTTTCTTTGAGCCTAGTTTCTTCATGGCGTTGTAGTATTTCTTCTGCTCCTCAGTCATGAAGATGTCAGTGCCTCCTAAGTTCAGGAAAAGACAAAACTGTATCAAATTTCACAGTTTTCATTGAGTGTCTCTGGGGATTCTGTTTTAAAGAGGGTTTTTTTGAGCTTTCTACCATATTATAACATTCACTCATCCAAAACATGCCTGAAGAGGTTTTAGATACCAGCCATGCATGTTCGAGTAGTAGTAGTTTCATTAGCAGGATGCAGGCTGACTGTATTGTGATGGCTCTCTGAAGGATTTTATTAATAAATAAAAGGGAACATGGTTATCAAAATGTGCTGTGTTATATCCATCCATCTTATCCCGCTTAGTCCAGCTGGGTCACGGGGGCAGTTTGCTGCCCAATCCTCATAGCACCTGACCCCCCCTATGAACCCTTCTGCAGGTGGTGAACCCACAGGAGGGTGGACATCATGGTCCTTGATGTTATTTCATAGGGGTGCAGGCATGTTTTGGATTCATGGGGAAACCGGAGTGCCCGGAGGAAAACCATCCAGACACGAGGAGAACATGCAAACTCCACACAGAAAGCCCTGAGCGACCCGGGGATCGAACCCGCAACCTTCTTGCTGTGAGGCATGAGTGTTGCCACTCAGCCACACACAGCCAATGTGTTATGCCCTTCCTTACATATGTAATATGTAAGGAATTGTCCCATACAAATGTAATATAACTAAAGCAAAAGATCCATTTGAATTCTGTCTGGAGAATTCCCTGACTTCTCCTCAGACTCTGTTGGTGTCATTGGATCATCAGTCAATCAGAAAGATCTTCACAGCCAAAGATTGCCCCCAACATTTTACCAACAAATGCAGTTTATTTTTGTATTTTCACGAAAACCTTGAAAAATGACCGACTGAAGATGCTACAAGGCCAACGATCTGTGGCTTCTGTGTGGGACACTTATCTTTGCCTTCTGCTGGTTGAAGTTGTCGATGATGACGCCGATGAAAAGGTTTAACGTGAAGAAGGAGCCGAAGATGATGAAGATGACAAAGTACAGATACATGTAAAGACTGGCCTCATACTGAGGCTGGGACTCCACCTGGAAAATAATATAAAACAAACATGTTGAGCAAAGAAGGAGGCGTCTGAGGTGTGGCGAGAGTCAGGGGAGAGGGGGGAGGAGTCAGGGGAGAGGGGGCAGTCTGAGGAGAGTGGGGAGTCAGGGGAGAGGGGGGAGGCGTCTGAGGAGAGGGGGGAGTCAGGGGAGAGGGGGGAGTCAGAGGGGGAGGAGTCAGAGGAGAGGGAGGAGTCAGAGGAGGAGGTGTCTGAGGAGAGGGGGGAGTCAGAGGAGAGGGAGGAGTCTGGGGAGAGGGAGGAGTCAGGGGACAGGGGGGAGACAGGGGAGAGGGGGCAGTTTGAGGAGAGTTGGGAGTCAGGGGAGAGGGGGGAGTCAGACGAGGGGGGGAGTCAGAGGAGGAGGTGTTTGAGGAGAGGGGGAGTGAGAGGAAAGGGGGGAGTCAGAGGAGAGGGGGGAGTCAGAGGAGGAGGTGTCTGAGGAGGGGGAGAGTCAGAGGAGGAGGAGGTGTCTGAGGAGGGGGGAGTCAGAGGAGGAGGAGGTGTCTGACGAGAGGGGGGAGTCAGAGGTGGAGGAGGTGTCTGAGGAGAGGGGGAGTCAGAGGAGGAGTCTGAGGAGAGGGGGGAGTCAGAGGAGGAGGTGTCTGAGGAGAGCGGGGAGTCAGAGGAGGAGGTGTCTGAGGAGAGGGGGGAGTCAGAGGAGAGGGGGGAGTCAGAGGAGGAGGTGTCTGAGGAGAGGGGGGAGTCAGAGGAAAGGGGGGAGTCAGAGGAGAGGGGGGAGTCAGAGGAGGAGGTGTCTGAGGAGAGGGGGGAGTCAGAGGAGGAGGTGTTTGAGGAGAGGGGGGAGTCAGAGGAGGAGGTGTCTGAGGAGAGGGGGAGTCAGAGGAGGAGGAGGTGTCTGAGGAGAGGGGGAGTCAGAGGAGGAGGTGTCTGAGGAGAGGGGGGAGTCAGAGGAGAGGGGGGAGTCAGAGGAGGAGGTGTCTGAGGAGAGGGGGGAGTCAGAGGAGGAGGTGTCTGAGGAGAGGGGGAGTTAGAGGAAAGGGGGGAGTCAGAGGAGGAGGTGTCTGAGGAGAGGGGGGAGTCAGAGGAGAAGGTGTCTGAGGAAAGGGGGGAGTCAGAGGAAAGGGGGGAGTCAGAGGAGGAGGTGTCTGAGGAGAGGGGGGAGTCAGAGGAGAAGGTGTCTGAGGAGAGGGGGAGTTAGAGGAAAGGGGGGAGTCAGAGGAAAGGCGGGAGTCAGAGGAGAGGGGTGAGTCAGAGGAGAGGGGGGAGTCAGAGGAAAGGGGGGAGTCAGAGGAAAGGGGGGAGTCAGAGGAGAGGGGGGAGTCAGAGGAAAGGGGGGAGTCAGAGGAGAGGGGGGAGTCAGAGGAGAAGGTGTCTGAGGAGAGGGGGAGTTAGAGGAAAGGGGGGAGTCAGAGGAAAGGGGGGAGTCAGAGGAGGAGGTGTCTGAGGAGAGGGGGGAGTCAGCGGAGACGGTGTCTGAGGAGAGGGGGGAGTCAGAGGAAAGGGGGGAGTCAGAGGAAAGGGGGGAGTCAGAGGAGAGGGGGGAGTCAGAGGAGAAGGTGTCAGAGGAGAGGGGGGAGTCAGAGGAAAGGGGGGAGTCAGAGGAAAGGGGGGAGTCAGAGGAGAGGGGGGAGTCAGAGGAGGAGGTGTCTGAGGAGAGGGGGGAGTCAGAGGAAAGGGGGGAGTCAGAGGAGAGCGGGGAGTCAGGGGAGGAGGTGTCTGACCTCTCTGGAGTCCACAGCAGCGTACATGATGTCCATCCACCCTTTAAACGTGGCCTGAAACAGAGTTTGGAGATCAGCTCTTCCCCCAGTGGGATAAATAAAGGGTTATTAGTTTAGCTCTGTCAGGGTTAAAAGTTAAAGGGTTTAGGGTGTAGAGAAGCCAAAAACTGAACTCAAGTAAAAGTAATGTTACTTCAAAATAATATTACTAGATTAGTGGTCCAAGAAATGACTCAAGCACAACAAAAAAGTATGACAACTCCAGTAAGAGTAACTTCAAGAGTAACTTCAAGAGTAACTTCAAGAGTAACTTCGAGAGTAACTTCAAGAGTAACTTCAAGAGTAACTTCGAGAGTAACTTCGAGAGTAACTTCGAGAGTAACTTCAAGAGTAACTTCAAGAGTAACTTCGAGAGTAACTTCGAGAGTAACTTCAAGAGTAACTTCAAGAGTAACTTCAAGAGTAACTTCAAGAGTAACTTCAAGAGTAACTTCAAGAGTAACTTCGAGAGTAACTTCAAGAGTAACTTCAAGAGTAACCGAGAGTAACTTCAGAGTAACTTCAAGAGTAACTTCAGAGTAACCGAGTAACCGAGTAAGAGTAACCGAGTAACTTCGAGAGTAACTTCGAGAGTAACTTCAAGAGTAACTTCGAGAGTAACTTCAAGAGTAACTTCAAGAGTAACTTCAAGAGTAACTTCAAGAGTAACTTCGAGAGTAACTTCGAGAGTAACTTCGAGAGTAACTTCAAGAGTAACTTCAAGAGTAACTTCAAGAGTAACTTCGAGAGTAACTTCGAGAGTAACTTCAAGAGTAACTTCGAGAGTAACTTCGAGAGTAACTTCGAGAGTAACTTCGAGAGTAACTTCAAGAGTAACTTCGAGAGTAACTTCGAGAGTAACTGAGTAAGAGTAACCGAGAGTAACCGAGTAACCGAGAGTAACTTCGAGAGTAACTTCGAAGAGTAACCGAGTAACCGAGAGTAACTTCAAGAGTAACCGAGTAACCGAGTAACCGAGTAACCGAGTAACTTCGAGAGTACCGGTAACTTCGAGAGTAACTTCGAGAGTAACTTCGAGAGTAACTTCGAGAGTAACTTCAAGAGTAACTTCGAGAGTAACTTCGAGAGTAACTTCGAGAGTAACTTCAAGAGTAACTTCGAGAGTAACTTCAAGAGTAACTTCAAGAGTAACTTCAAGAGTAACTTCGAGAGTAACCAGAGTAACCGAAGTAACTTCAGAGTAACTTCAAGAGTAACTTCAGAGTAACCGAAGTAACCGAGTAACCGAGAGTAACCGAGTAACTTTAGAGTAACTTCAAGTAACTTCAAGAGTAACCGAGTAACCGAGAGTAACTTCGAGAGTAACTTCGAGAGTAACTTCGAGAGTAACTTCGAGAGTAACTTCAAGAGTAACTTCGAGAGTAACTTCGAGAGTAACTGAGTAACTTCAAGAGTAACTTCAAGAGTAACCGAGAGTAACCGAGAGTAACCGAGAGTAACCAGAGTAACTTCAAGAGTAACTTGAGTAACTTGAGTAACCGAGTAACCGAGTAACTTCAGAGTAACTTCAAGAGTAACTTCAGAGTAACTTCAGAGTAACTTCAAGAGTAACTTCGAGAGTAACCGAGTAACTTCAAGAGTAACCGAGTAACTTCAAGAGTAACTGAGTAACTTCGAGAGTAACTTCGAGAGTAACTTCTAGAGTAACTTCTAGAGTAACTTCGAGAGTAACTTCAAGAGTAACTTCAAGAGTAACCGAGTAACCGAGTAACCGAGTAACTTCGAAGAGTAACCGAGTAACTTCAGAGTAACCGAGAGTAACCGAGTAACCGAGTAACTTCAAGTAACCGAGTAACCGAGAGTAACCGAGAGTAACTTCAAGAGTAACTTCAAGAGTAACCGAGTAACTTCAGAGTAACTTCAGAGTAACTAAGAGTAACCGAGTAACCGAGAGTAACTTCAAGAGTAACTAAGAGTAACTTCAAGAGTAACTTCAAGAGTAACCAAGAGTAACCGAGAGTAACTAAGAGTAACTTCGAGAGTAACTTCTAGAGTAACTTCAAGAGTAACTTCGAGAGTAACTTCAAGAGTAACTTCGAGTAACCGAGTAACCGAGAGTAACTTCAAGAGTAACCGAGAGTAACCGAGAGTAACCGAGAGTAACTTCAAGAGTAACCGAGTAACCGAGAGTAACTTCAAGAGTAACTTCAAGAGTAACTTCAAGAGTAACTTCGAGAGTAACTTCAAGAGTAACTTCAAGAGTAACTTCGAGAGTAACTTCGAGAGTAACTTCGAGAGTAACTTCAAGAGTAACTTCGAGAGTAACTTCAAGAGTAACTTCAAGAGTAACTTCAAGAGTAACTTCGAGAGTAACTTCGAGAGTAACTTCAAGAGTAACTTCAAGAGTAACTTCAAGAGTAACTTCGAGAGTAACTTCAAGAGTAACTTCGAGAGTAACTTCGAGAGTAACTTCAAGAGTAACTTCGAGAGTAACTGTTGTGACATAACATCTGAATAGATAATTTTGGTGATTGTGATTTTAAACCCTAAAATCTGGTGAGACACAAAAATGAGCCCAACTAAATCAGATCTGACGAGGAGCTGCAAGAAACACAAAGTGCACATTTACTCAGAGAGGGAAGCACGACTTTTACTTAAGTCAGAGTACTGTTACTTCAATAAAACAGTAAAAGTATGCAGCTAGAAAAGTACTTGGGAAAACACAATTTCTTTAAAAAGTTAAAGTAAATGTGTGAGTACTCCCTACTCTGAGTGCATAAATACAACTATGTCAACACAGATAACCTCACCGTACTTCACTACATAATTCTGTAATGTGCTTATTCCAATTGATACTTTGCAGTGACATCACGCTGGGGGGTTCTGCATGTATGTGTGTGGTGGAATGTTCAGCTGTTAGTGACACAATGTACACTTTAGCAAACACAGCCAAAAAAAACTATATGATTAGCTAGCTTGTGACTGTAATGTGAGTTAGCGGGACTTGTTTAACAACACAGATCAGCTCTCCTGTTGGGGTATGGCACCGTTTTTTTGGTCAGATTGTTTTAAAACAAAAACATTTAGGTCTAACTTGAGTGGTGCCTACAGTTAGCATCACACCCCCTGACTTGTGTGCATTGTGGATCTACAGACAGTTGTGTGTGGAGTGGTACCACTTGCAGCAGGGACAGATAGCCCATGCCCACGTTGTCGTAGTTGACTTTGACGTTCTTCCAGCGGATCTCTCCTGGATGCTGCTCCATCAGCTCTTCACACTGAGAGCGGTTCTCCACTTCCTCAGGCAGAAACACCACCCCAGACGTCTCATTGAAACAATAATAAAACTTTCCAGCAAAAAGGTTGACTCCCATAATGCTGAAGATGAGCCAGAAGATCAGACAAACCAGGAGGACATTAAAGATGGACGGGATAGCTCCAACCAAGGCGTTCACCACCACCTGCACCACAGTGAACCTTAGTAAAACAGTGTCAATAATAATAATAGATACTTCACAGTGACATCACGCTGGGGGTGTTCTACATGGATGTCTATGGTGGAATGTTCAGCAGTTACAAATGAGATACAATGCATACATTAGCAAACACTAACAAAAATGTTTTAAGATTGTCTAAAAACTCAACAAAACATAAACGTGACTGAAAGAGCAGATTTTCAGGAGCCTGTGATCAGTCCGAGTGGTCGTGCTCCTGTTCATGAGTTTGATTTTCAACAAAAAGGTAAGAGTGACAAACTGAAAAACTGTCTAATGAAGCTATGCTGATGCTGATGCCTCCCAATCCACGCACCTAATTCAGCCGCAGCTTCAGTGTGGGACCAGCCTTATTGTGGTGTGACACTCACATGAGAACTGGAACTCTGCTGCTGTGGTCAGCGCCTCTGAAGGCTGCACAGAGACCATGAGACCACGAGATCACGAAATCACGTGACCACGAGATCACGAAATCACGAAATCACGAAATCACAAGCTAACGAGATCACAAAATCACGAGATCACGAGATAACTGTTCATTTATGAAGGGAAACTCTGCGGTCGCTCTGGTAGCTGAGCCCGGGCTATTGCTAATGCTAGCTTGTGGCTGTAATGTCATTTGAGAGGGACACAAATCATCTCACCTGTTGTAGTTCAGCTAAATCATTTTTTTCTGGTCAGATTGGGTGAAAACAAAACATTAATGTAATAACAAACCCTCAGACAAGAGCAGTGCTTACAGTTAGCATCACACCCCCAGGGAATGTGGATGACAGCTGCACAGTATAAGTCACAGTACATGATAAACACAGTGAGGTTAGTTACTCTCATGCCCTCAAACCGCGACAGAGCGCGTAGAGGCCTCAGCGCTCGCAGCGTTCGCAGGGACTTGATGGCGCCGAGCTCAGAGTAGCCCAGAATATTCGCCGTGAGAGAGACCAGCGACACCTGACGAGAGACAGAGACAATGGTGAACTAAAGCAAAACCAGTTATGATCCTCTTCCAGACCTGCTCAGATCCTCCTCCATTTAGGGATGATTTTTCTGTTCCGATAGAACGTTGATTCTTTGATTTTAGATATCTGCTAATACCCGATATTAAGTGATTCTACAGCAGAGACTGAAAAGAGAACTTATTTCCTTCTAAATAGATGGTTAAAAAAATCCAAATATGTTTTGTAACTATTATTTAGTCACTACAGAACTGCTCTGAAAAAATAAGTACAAGTATTGCGAGGTGTTTGGGTTGGACATAGGCCAGTAAATCATTTTATTACACCAGGTTATAGACCAGTTCAGTTGATAGTCAACTATCTTAAAACCAAT